>QLPI01022884.1:0-10137 GCA_003314275.1 Chroogomphus rutilus
GAGCAATGGTGGCTGTATTGGCAGCCGGTGTGTGATGTGGTGAAGTATGAGTGTCAAGTACATGTACCGAGACCCATCCACTTGGCAATGCTGACCGAGCAACCATCCTGTATCCATGACCAAGTGTTCACACTGTTTGCATAACACTTGGTACACCAGTCTCGGCTCGTTACATCCACCATCCACACTCCTTATCCTCACTTTTCGGTCCCTCTCGCCTCAGGACTTCCTGTCCTTGTATTACCTTCGGCCACGGCCCTATTGTTTTATAGTCAGCCACTCCCTATTGTCCTATCCTTGGCCATGTTTCTATTATCCTATCCTTTATTGTTCTATTCCCGTTTGCATTCCTTCATTCTAATTTTACTCGTTGTGGACAATAACCACATGCTCTGCATACCTTGTTGTCTCACATTCCTTATTCCACATGTCGCTTCTTAACCTATATAAGTAGGACATGCATGTACATATTTCCTCATTCTGGGTATCAACTAGGCTTAGGCCCTTCTACCTTCTTCCCCTCTGTTAAAGTCCTTGACTCAGGCCAGCATCACCAGCATCCTCCCAAGTACCTGTCTGTTGCAAATTGGTGGCATGCACAGCAAGTAGGGCACAACGCACGAGTATGTTGAAGCTAACACCACTACTCTTGGCCTGCAGGACTTGGCCATTGTCTGCCCGACAACCTTTGGCAGTACTGAAGTCCGTCAGTACCTGAAGCTTGACAGTATACCCAGAATCACACTACTTTCCGTGCCATACTCCTTATGATCATGACCTCACGAGATAATAGCAGCAGCAAAAGCATGTCAAAAAATGAGGACAGCAGGAACCTCCAGTCCAGCCAACCCGAGTACATCAAGACCCTCGGAAAGAATGGCAAGCTCCTCCCAACCAAACAACAAAGACGCATAGACAACAACTTGTGTCTCTTTTGTGCCACCAAGAACCACAAAATCGCCAGGTGCCCAAAAGCATTCAAAACCTGCACGACCACCATTCCCGACTCCACCCCCCAGGCAGCTAAAGCCTCAGACACTAACACTGAGGATTCAGCAACAGCGACCAAAAACTGAAAATTGCCACCCGTTGGCCTCTAAGCACACCGAGAGCTGCATTGACTCAGCTGATGCAAGTAGTGAGACTAGGGAATAGCACGGGTTAGGGTAACCCGCACGGGTCACCGGGTCAGGTGCCCTTGGGTTTGGGTGCAGGTCAAGCCGAGAGCACCCGTGACCTGGCCCAACCCGCCGCCTCAACCTTGTACGCGCGTACGACACGCACGCGCCGCACGCGCACACGTACGACACGACCGCGCCGTACGTGCAAGCGTATGACACGAATGCGCCGTACACGCACGCGCCGACACCAACGTGCTGCACGCGCACGTGCCGACACGAACGCGCCGTATGCACTCGCGCCGACACCAATGCGCCATATGCGCATGCGCTGACACCAATGCGCCGACACCAATGCGCCGTACGCTGACGCATATGACATGCACGTGTGCGGCGCGTTCATGTCGTACGTCACGTGCGCGTACGGCGCGTGCGGGTGCGGCGCGCACCCGACACCCGTCGACCCGTGGGAAAAAACCCATGGGTTGACGGGTTCGGGTTTCCCATGGGTCGGGTGCGGGTCACCCACATTTGACCCGTGGGTGACCCGTGCCATTCCCTAAGTGAGACTTAGATCAATGCTGCTACGTATTCCTCTCCACCTCATCTTTTCTTTCCAACTTGGGTACCGAATGTTCTCGGCAACTCATCTTCCATGCCTGATAGAATCAGCATTTGCTCACAACTACCCTTTTACTTCATTTTCATTTGAAATTTTTCTGATCCAGTACTGCAAAATTTGGTTATTACTGAACATATAGACATGTTACTAGATCTTCCGTCCAGACAAATTCAGTCCACCCATCCGTCAGTCATGTCACTAGATCCGTCTGTCAGCAATATTCGGTCACAACTCGCTCACCCGCTATAATCCGTTGATTAACAGGGTATTGGGCAGTATTACGTTCCATCAAGCCACTAGCATTTTTAGGTGCATCCCGATGGCTTCGGTTCAGGTGGCATTTGCCACTGTTCCAAAAGCCTCACCCAGGATCCTGTTCCATCGCTGGAAGCTTTGCCAATAGCCCTAGTCAATGCAACTGCCTTGCGCATGCTTGTATACCAGAATGGCTGGCAATTTTTTGGCTGGGACCTCTCGGTCAGTGTTGTCATTCGGCACATTCGGCCAGGGTCTCTTCCATCCGTCCCCACCCATTCCCATTCATTCATTCCGTATATGTGTATCATATGCCTTTACGACCCTTCTCCGTTCTTCTCGGCTAGAGGCCAAAACCTTAGTAGACAGTGGGACATCTACCTAAAAGGGGGGGGGTGGCGACCAGCTAGAAACCTTTTCAAACTGCGCAAACTCCCCTCCCGAAGACATCCTTTCCCGCAAACTCTCCATCCTGTCCTTTACTCCTCTGCTTCCTCAGTTTTACCCATATTCCATCATGAATTCCCCCCACAATCATCGCAAAAAACACTCACCTCTGACCTCCCTTTCAGTCCACCCATCACCCTTTTTTCCCTCTTCAATCTACCACAGCCGAACTTGCCAAACACCTCGGCACATTCGACTTGGTCTTCCTTCCTTTATTTCATTTGTTACACTCATTAAAAATAAAAAATAAAAAAATAATTTCATTAACTATTTTAAAGTCTCATCTTCATTACCACCCATATCATCATCATCCCTCTCCTTCTGTTTGTGTTACAATGTAGAGAAAGGATTTAATCGTAATATATTTAATCTCCCAAAGGCGAGGCAATGGCCAGGTTCTGGATGGGGCTTGGCTTCAAGGTTATGCGTTGCACCCACTAGACCACACGGTCCCCAATTTTGTAAAGGCGAGAAAGACAGAAGTGAACAGAGGAACCTTAGTCAAAATCAAGGTTGATTTTCTGACTGAAGACTGAACTATGAGTACAAGATCTTTTATACTACTTTCTAATCTACTAGGAGTCGAATAGATTCCTATAATAGAATGAGAAAGCTGAGGATTGTGAAAAGCGAGAAACAGAAATACTACATCCCAAATAATGATCTCCTCCATGACATTGTGGAGTGATGTGTCACTCTGATTCCCAACAGAGTTACCCTAAGGAATGTAATAGCAGATCGGACATAAAGGACTGAGCGGAATTGCGAACAGATGAAAATGGAATGAAATGTAAATGAAAGGATATTAAACGTAAATGAAGATGGAATGGAATAGCGAGCATATGGAATGTGATGTAAATGTGTGGAGTGAATTGACAGGAGCATGTGACACCAAGACGGATACATGAGGTGCATATAGTCCATGGGCTGAGGACGTTATATTGAATAGTGAGTGAGAGCGGAGTTGGGCTGAGTGGGCTGAAATGAATAGTCGGCTTGCCGGCGTACGGTTCCTGACAGTATTCCCCCCTTATGGCTGAGTCCCACAAGGCCACGGAAATGAAGTTCTAGAACAGTGGCCCCATTGGAGTTTGGAAGTGCAAATGTGTATAAGAGAAGTCGTGGGAGTTTGGGGGGTGTCCATCGTTGACATTGCCAATGGAAGGTTACTACATCAACCCTGCCTATGTGCAGAAGTTAATGGGTCTCAACCCTTTGCCAGTCACCACCCATCTCCGAGGTGAAAACAACCTCCCCACCGTTGTCCCATCTCCGTCATCGTCTACCATCAAGCACAGCCAGGCGCTACTTGAACAAGAGCACATAGATGTGCAAGAGCCCTGGATCGAAGGGGCAAATTCAAAAAGTGCGAAGGTGAGTAAAGGTTGCCTCGGAATTGATGTAGTTATTGATTTTTTTGTTTTTTGCAGTATGCTCGTCTTCAGATGAGGAATGACGAGGGCGATGCGAACAGCATCTACTATCGAAAGGTCAGGTTGGGTGAACAAGATGACCATACACCCTGGTCTCGCGGTTTCATCATCAGGAAACCTTGCAGTCACTGCAAAAAGCGAGGCAACATGTGCTTAAGGAAGTGGGACTTGGATCTGGATCTGGGTGCATGCATGCGGTGTAGTGAGAGAGGTGTTGGTTGTAGTGTAAATGAGAGAGGTCGCGGTACGAGTAAGAGGAAGGGTAAGGGAAAAGTCAAGGAGTGGAATCCCGAGGATGAAGGAAATCCGAGGTCTAAAAAGCGGTCAAGGGAAGGTATGCTGGAAGAAGAACATGGTGATGATGGTGTGGGTCCCTCGAAAAGGCCGAGGTTGGAACCCAGAGCATGTACTCCCCTTTTCCTCCCTGACCCTCATTCCCCACTGCCCCCTCTACCGCCTAACCCTCCTCAGGAGTCATCTCCTCTACCTACTGTGGCACAGACACCACAGATCACCGTCTCATTGCCATTGCCAGCCCCTCCCATGCCTCCACCACCTCCACCAACCCCTCCACCACTTCCTGCGCTAACTTCTCCACCTCCTCCACCACCTGTGCCAACCCCTCCACCTCCACCACTGGCTCCTGAGGTTATGCTACCTCCCAGAGTCATCTCTTCTGCACCTCCTTCCCCTTCACCGGTCATTGCATTGACCGCCGCCCTTTTGGAACTGCAGCGGTCGGTCAAAGCGCATTGCAAGGAGCTCCTGGAACACAAGTTCCAGGTGTCGGAGAGTCATATGACCAACGAGGAATTGCAAGGTGAAGTTAGTCAACTGCAAGGTGAGGTGAGCAAGTTGCGGATGATGTTACACCATCAGAGGTCGCAGAGCAAGGAGTTGGAGCCAGAGCCGTCAAGGGCGTGGGTCTTGGGAAGGCTGGGTTACTGGGGATGGAAATCCAAGGAACGTGTTTGATGACTTGGATGGAGATAGGGAAATAGAGTTGGACTTGTAGAATAGGAATTAATGGTTAATGGTAGAGCGTGAATTGAAGTTCGGAATATTGTTGAATTGGAATAAGGAGTGGTGAAATGGAAACTGAGGATTGAACTTGAAAATGGAAAGAAGAAGCTGAATTGCAAGTTGATGTCAAGTACATGTACCGAGGTTCTGGTTATTCGGCAGTGCCGACCGAGCAGCCATTCTATGTCCACGTACAAGTGTCCACGCCGCATGCACGTCACTTGGTATGCTGTTCTAGGCTCAGCACATCCACCACACCATTTGCCCGTTCCTCGATCCACTTCACCTCGGGACTTCCTGTCCTTGTTCTATCTTCATGCGCAGCCCTTGTTTTATAGTCATGCACTCTCTATTGTCCTGTCCTTGACCCATTCCCTATTATCCTATCGTTTATTGTTTTATCCCGGTTTACATTCCTTGTTCTAATTTTACTCATTGTGGACAATAACCACATGCTCTGCATACCTTGTTGTTCCACATTCCTTATTCCACATGTCGCTTCTTAACCTATATAAGTAGGACATGCATGTACATATTTCCTCATTCTGGGTATCGACTAGGCTTAGACCCTTCTACCTTCTTCTCCTCTGTTAAGTCCTCAACTCGGGCTGGCATCATCAGCATCCTCCTGAGTATCTGTCTGTTGCAAATCGGTGGCACGCATGGCAAGTAGGGTGCAACGCACGAGTATGTTGAAGCCAATGCCACTACTCTTGGCCAGCAGGACTTGGCCATAGTCCACCCGACCCTTCGACAACACCCTCGGCAGTACCGAAGTCCATCAGTACCTGAAGCTTGACAGTTGAAATGAGTGAATTGGAATTGAGGATTTTTTTTTTCTTTTGAACTTGAAGACAGAGTGAACAGAACTGAAATGCAAGAGTGAAAATGAACGGAATGAGCAAGAGTGAATGGAAGAGAAATTGCGAGGTGCTTATGGAATGGGTAATGGTCCAGGTTTATCTGGATATGACTTGTGAAAGTCTTGAATGAGTTCTGAAGCGTGGTTGAGTTCTGTTGCAAGGAGCCATGAAGTTTCTTCATCTGTGCCTTCATATCCTGCCCACCGCACTAAGTACAACAGCCTGCACACCATACGTCGATTATTGATTTTCGAGTCCAGGATCTCGGATATCTCGAATTCAGGTTTGCCGTCGATTATAACTGGGGGCAGAGGTGGTTGAATGCGATTAGGAATGGGATTAGGAGTGGCTGGCTCAAGTATTGAAACATGGAATACAGGATGTACTGCGTTCATGTAGCCTGGGAGTTTCAGAGTAACAGAGTGAGTACCGGGACGTGCAATGATTTCAAATGGACCCAAAAACTTCTCAGCTAGCTTTTTCGCAGGACAGGTAGTCCTGAGAAATTTGGCTTTGATAAACGTGAGACTGCCAATGGCAAAGTCTGGAGATGGAAGTCATTTGGCGTCAGCTGAGGATTGCTACATTTGTTGAGCATCGAGGATGTTGGTTCGAAGTTGCTGGTGCAACTCGTTCAGGTTGACTATGAAGTCTTGCACTCATGATGAAGCGAGATCGTGTTCAGGATGAATGGCGAGATTGGGATGATAGCCTTTGTTGGCAAAGAAAGGCGAGATTCCAGTGGTGGCACTGGGAGTGTTGTTATAGGCGAACTCTGCGAGGGTGTTACGATGATGAGGAAGGACGTAATTGTAATATAATTAATCTCCCAAAGGCGAGACAATGGCGAGGTTCTGATTGGGGCTTGGCTTCAATGTATTGTGTTGTACCCACTAGACGGCACAGGCCCCAATTTTGTAAAGGCAAGGTAGACAGAAGTGAACAGAGGAACCTTAGTTAAAATCAAGATTGATTTTCTGACTGAAGATTGAACTAATAGTACAAGATCTTTTATACTACTTTCTAATCTACTAGGAGTCGAATAGATTCCTATAATAGAATGAGAAAGCCGAGGATTGTGAAAAGCGAGAAACAGAAATACTACATTTCAAATAATGATCTCCTCCGTGACATTGGGGAGTGACATGTCACTCTGATTCCCAATGAAGTTACCCTAAGGAATGTAATAGCAGATCGGATATAAAGGACTGAGCGGAATTGCAAACAGATGAAAATGAAATGAAACATAATGAAAGATATTAAACATAAATGAGGACGGAATGGAATAGCAAGCATATGGGATGTGATGTAAATGAGTGGAGTGAATTGACAGGAGCACGTGACGCCAAGACGGATACATGAGATGCATATAGTCCGTGGGCTGAGGGCATTATGTTGAATAGCAAGCGAGAGCGGAGTTGGGCTGAGTGGGCTGAATTGAATAGTCGGCTTGCCGGCATACAGTTCCTGACAGTATCCTCCCCTTACGGCTGAGTCCCATGAGGCCGCGGAGATGAAGTTCTAGAACGGTGGCCCCGTTGGAGTTCGGAAGTGCGAGTGCGTATAAGAGAAGTCTTGAGGGAGTTTGGGGGGTAACCATCATCGACATCACCAATGGAAGGATACTACATCAACCCTGCCTACGTCCAAAAGCTCATGGGTTCTAACCCCTCGCAAATCGCCACCTATCTCTGAGGTGAAACACATCTGCCCGTCACCATCCCATCCCCCACGTCATCTACCATCGCACGCAGCCAGGCACTTCTCGAGCAGGATCACATCGATGTGCGAGAGCCCTGGATTGAAGGGGCACATTCGAAAAGTGCGAAGGTGAGTAAAGTATTGTCTTGGAATTGAGTGTTTATTGATTTTGCTTTTGCAGTATGCTCATCTTCAGATGAGGAATGATGAGGGTGATGTGAACGGCGTGTTCTATCGAAATGCGAGGTTGGGTGAACAAGATGACCGTACACCCTGGTCTCATGGTTTCCTCATCAGGAAACCTTGCAATCACTGCAAAAAGCAGCGCAACACATGTCTGAGGAAGTGGGACTTGGATCTGGATCTGGGTGCATGCATGTGGTGTAGTGAGAGAGGTGTTGGTTGTAGTGTGAATGAGAGAGGTTGCAGTACGAGTAAGAGGAAAGGCAAGGGAAAAGTCAAGGAACAGAATCCCAAGGATGAAGGAAATCTGGGGTCGAAAAAGCAAGCGAGGGAAAGTATGCCAGAAGAACATGGTGATGATGGTGCAGGCCCCTCGAAAAGGCCGAGGTTGGAACCCAGGGCGCGTACTCCTCTTTTCCTTCCTGACCCTCATTCCCCACTGCCTCCTCCACCTCCCAATCCTCTTGAGGAGTCATCTCCTCCACCCTCTGTGGCACAGATGCCACAGATCACCATATCGTCACCATCCCCAGCTCCTCCTATGCCGCCACCTCCTCCTCCTCCTATGCCGCCACCTCCTCCTCCACCTCCTCCACCACCTCCTATGCCATCCCCTCCACCTCCTCCCTCACCGCCTCCTGCGGCCGTGCCTCTACCTCCCAGAGCCCTGCTTCCTGCACCTCCTGCACCCTCGCCTGTCATCGCATTGACCTCCGCCCTCCTATCGTTGCAAGCGTCCGTTGAAGAACTTCGCAAGGAGGTCGCGGACCACAAGTTACAGCTGTCGGAGAGTCGAATGACGAATGAGGAATTGCGAGGTGAGGTTAGGGACTTGCGTTTGCAATTGAGAGATCAGAGGTTGAAGAATAGGGAGATGGAATTTGAGCCGCCAAGGGTACATGGGACTTGGGCCAATTGGTTGGGGCCTGGAAATCTGAGGAGTGCATTTGATGACTTGGATGAAGATGGAGAAGTAGAATCAGGCTTGTAAAATAGGAAGTGACTTAATTGTATTTTTTTTTTTGACTTGAACGTGAATTGAGGGTTCAGAAATAGAGTTGAATTGGAATAAGGAATGATGAAGTGGAAACTGAGGATTGAACTTGAAAACGGAAAGAAGAAGCTGAATTGTGAGTTGAATGAGTGAATCGGAATTGAGGATTTTTTTTTTGAACTTGAAGACAGAGTGAATGGAACTGAAATACAAGAGTGATAATGAACGGAATGAGCGAGAGTGAACGGAAGAGAAATTGCGAGGTGCTTATGGAATGGGTAATGGTCCAGGTTTATCTGGATACGACTTGTGAAAGTCTTGAACGAGTTCTGAAGCGTGGTTGAGTTCTGTAGCAAGGAGCCATGAAGTTTCTTCATCTGTGCCCTCATATCCTGCCCACCGCACTAGGTACAACAGCCTGCATGCTGTACATCTATTATCGATTTTCGAGTCCAGGATCTCGGATATCTCGAATTTGGGTTCAGATTATGACTGGGGGCGGAGGTGGTTGAATGCGATTAGGAATGGGATTAGGAGTGGCTGGCTCAAGCATTGAAACATGGAATATGGGATGTACTGCGTTCATGTAGCCTGGGAGTTTCAGAGTAACAGAGTGAGTACCGGGACGTGCAATGATTTCAAATGGACCCAAAAACTTCTCAGCTAGCTTTTTCGCAGGACAGGTAGTCCTGAGAAATTTGGCTTTGATAAACGCGAGACTGCCAATGGCAAAGTCTGGGAATGGGAGTCGTTTGGCGTCAGCTGAGGATTGGTACATTTGTTGAGCATCGAGGATGTTGGTTCGAAGTTGCTGGTGCAACTCGTCCAGGTCGACTATGAAGTCTTGTGCTTGTGATGAAGCGAGGTCGCATTCAGGATGAATGGCGAGATTGGGATGATAGCCTTTGTTGGCAAAGAAAGCCGAGATTCCAGTGGTGGCACTGGGAGCATTGTTATAGGTGAACTCTGCGAGGGGTAATAGCAGGGCCCAGTTGTCTTGTTGATAGTTGCAATAGACGCGGAGGTACTGTTCTAATGTCTGATTAGTACACTCGGTCTGGCCATCGCCTTCTGGGTGATAGCCTGAGGTGAAATGCAACTTCATGTCAAGGGCCTTCCCGAGAGAACGCCAGAAGTGGGACACAAATTCCGAGCCTCTATCTGAAGTGACGTGAGAAGGAATGCTGTGTTTGGAGAATATGTGAAGTACAAAGAGTTCTGCAAGCTGAGAGGAAGTGATGGTGATGGAAGTAGGAATGAAGATAGACTGTTTGGTGAAGCGGTCAACTATGACTAGGATGGCTGTGAATCCTGAGGACATGGGGAGCTGCTCAATGAAGTCCATGGATATCGAGTTCCAGGGTTTGTCTGGCACTGGAAGCTGTTTGAGTAATCCGTATGGCTTGTGACATTGCGATTTATTCCGCATACACGTCGTGCAGGACTTGCAGTAGTCTTTAACGAATGAGCGCATGCCAGGCCAATTGTAGTCGTGTCT
>QLPI01022897.1:0-11388 GCA_003314275.1 Chroogomphus rutilus
CGTCTTACATAGGGCTCGGCTCCAAAAGACGATAAATGAGAAGAAAAAAAAAAAAAATCCTGAGGCCTCAAGATGAACCGGCTGACTAAGAAAAGGGTGTGATGTTGACAGGGAACTCAAAGGGAGAAAAGGACCAGAAAACGGTTGATACTGTATGCTTGCATCTGCGAGTTCCGCATGCGGCTTCGGATACCCGTATACACTTGGTGACTGGAAGGGCGTGCGTGCCCATTTACCTGAGAAAGACAACGGTGGCGAACTCGCCGACTGAGGATCAAATGACTGACCGAGCAAATCATTTGAGACTGCGTGCGAAATTGAAGGAATTGAACCATTATCCGTATCTGGCATCCCATAGACGACTGGGTGCACGAGAGGCGTGGGTGCCCTCTGGCTTGAGGCAGACGAATATTCCGCCGAACGTTCCGAGCGATCCGAATTTGAAGATGAAGGAAACCTCGTTCCTTAGCGATTCGGAGTCCCAGTGAGTGACTGAGATGGATGGGGCGGTGTATTGCGGCAAGGGTCGAAGCTAGTCCGGTTTACGGGACACGAATCATGGAGACTTCTGAACCATGTCATGTATGCATTGAAAGGGGCCCTTTTGACCCAGCCGGATGCCTTGTCCAGGGAAAAGAAATCGTGACTACACAGGTGAGGGGGGAGCATCTGAAAGAATTAAGTTTAAGGTAAGGTCATTGACTCTGGACGATCAGCGTGTGTATGACGCACAAATTGCCGATAATTTTTGAGTTGGGATACGGTGGCGGTCGTACTGGTGATGTCCATGAACTCCAGATCGACTGGATAGTAACCGTTCCCATCTTGTGAGGGAAAATGATTTTGAGAAAACAGCGTCAATGGCTGCAATCTGCACCATTGGGTAGGGTTTTCCAAAGGAAAGTGTAAGACTTATTATAAATGTATAACTCTATACGAGTATTCCCTCAGTAAATGCTTCGTTGCAAGATACTAATATATTTTACCTATATGAGTATTCCCTACAAGCATATAGATAAGTCTAAATACAAGTAAGGCTGATAAAGAGCCTCTTACCTCAGTAAATGCTTCGTTGCAAGATACTGAGGTAGAGTGAAAACACAGTAACTACTTTATACTATCTAAAGAACAATGGGAAAACATGTAACAATAAGAATTTAGGACAAAGAGAATATTTATGCAGTTGCAAATATTCCCTGTGAACAATGGAACCGTTCAGTCACAATGGGACAATACAGGGTCACGCAGTTTGTTCCTAGCTAACGTGTCCTCCTTGCTTACGTGTTCATTCCTACACTCCCCCTCAAACCACAGTCAGCCCAAGTTCCACCGCAAAATGCTTGACCTTTGTTGACAGCAGGGCCTTGGTAAGCGTATCGGCCACCATGTCATCAGTGGGACAGTATACAAGTCGAACAGCCCCTTGTTCGATAATCCAGCGTATGAAGTGAAAGTGTATGTCGATATGCTTAGTTCACGCATGATACTGATGATCCTTTGCAAGTGCGATCACAGATTGGTTATCGGAAAATAATGTGGTGGGGGATAACTCAATGTTGAAGATTTGTTTGATCAGGGAGCGAAGCCAGAGGGTTTCCTTCGCCGCATGAGTCGCTGCTATATACTCGCTTTCCGTTGTGGATAGGGAGATTACATTTTGCCTTTTAGCACTCCAGGATACAGCACCACCATGGATTATGTATGCATACCTGGAGATCGCATGTCGGTCTTCGGCCATGCTACCGTCCGCATCTGCGTAGCCAATCAATCCTCCGTCTGCATGTCCAAATGTCAACCATAGCTGAGTAGTCCCTTTTAAATATTGAAAAACTCTTTTGACTGCATTCCAGTACGTGGGGCCAAACTTTGTCGAATATCGAGACAGACACTGGACAGCAAAAGCTATGTTGGGGTGTGTACCAAGTGCAGCGTATATGAGCGATCTGACAGCCTCTCTGTATGGTGTGTCGTGCATTTGGACCCACTCAGTCATTGTTTTGGGTGTTGAGGATGCCGACAATATCAGCCCATGTTGCATTGGCGTAGATGCAGGCTTGAGGTCATCAAAATTGTACCGACAAATGATGGACTCAATGTAGGATCGTTGGGAAAGGTGAATGGTGCGTTGCTCTCTGTTGTGCCTGATTTCTATTCCTAACAACCAGTGAAGCTCTCCAAGGTCAGTTATTACAACATGTTTTGAAATATCAGTCTTGAACTCAACCACTAATGATTGTGATGATGCCTCGATTGTACAATCGTCTATGTGGACCAGGACGATGATGTTTGAATTGCGGGTGCGGCGAAAGAAAACTGCCTGGTCAACATCACAACAAAGAAAATGTAACTTGGTAAGCATTATGTCCATAAGCTTCTGATACCATCGATGACCAGATTGTTTTAACCCGTACAATGTCTTTTGCAGGAGACAAACCTTCCCAGAGGAGCCTGGTGCAGGATACCCTGGAGGTTGAGACATATATATTGTCTCCTTATCAGTGAGTTCTCCGTTTAGGTACGTGCCTTTTATGTCAATCTGATGTAGTTCCATGTCGTTTGCAGCAGCAATTGCGAGCACAGTGTGGATCGATGCTAATTTGGCAACTGGGGCAAAAGTGTCAAAATAGTCAACGCCAGGTACCTGTGAGAAACCTTGTGCAACAAGTCGGGCTTTGTATCTGACTACATTTCCCGCAGCATCCTTTTTCCCTCTGAAAACCCATTTTGACCTGACAATATTTGCACCACTTAGGGCATTTGTGAGTCTCCAAGTTCCAACATCACTGAGCAGCGTTAACTCTTCATGAATGGCAGTCTCCCATAGGTGCCAGTCGGGACGTCATCTTGCCTCTGCCAGAGATTGGGGTTCGATCGCTTTGACCTCACTTGTCTCTGCTACAAGTACATACCCATTGACTTCATCGGCTACCATCATCCATTCTGAGGTTCCTTCTCCTTCCAGCACCTCCTGAGTCTTTTCTGCAATGGGGGGCATCTGAACTCCTGTTGGGATAACAGGATCAGATGGTCGGTGAGAGGATGCTCCATGCCCTTCGAGGATATCTCTGATGCGTTGACTGGGCTTTTGCAGACGTTTGGCAGGTGCCTTGGCATCTGATTCAGGCTGTGGTTCGCTGGTGTGGGGCACAGATGGGATGACAGGTATGGGTGTTTTGGAGGAGGTGGTTTTGTTAACTGGTGCATTAGTTTCCATCTTGATTAATTGCCAATTCTCCCCCTCAAGGCGAGAAGCTGACGCAGAGCTGTTGTCAAAGTGGATGTTGCGTTCCACAGTGACAGATTTCTTTTCCTGCCAGTAAATTCGGAAACCTTTACTCCTCTCATCAACCCCTATCCAGCGGCCTTCAGATACTCAACCGCCAAGCTTGTCGCCCCCTTCAGTGCGTACCCACACTCTTTCCCCCCATTCATGAACATGTTTAAGGTTCGGCTTATCTCCGAAAGCAGCTTCATGTGGGGTCTTGCCATCGACAGCCTTAGTCATGGTGCGATTCATTAGCCAGACAACATGCCAAGCTGCCTCACCCTACAAGAACCTCGGAAGACCACTCGCGTGAAGCAGGGCTTGTACATGCTCAACAATCATATGGTTGCGACATTCAGCAATACCGTTTTGCTAGGGTGTGTCATGCATGGTAAGTTTCTGCGTGGTTCCTTTTGACTTCAGATAAGCTGTGAAATCCTTTCCCAGATATTCACCACCTCTGTCCGAGTGTAGTGTTTTGACATGAGCATTCAGCTGCATGTCACACCACTTCTTGTACTCTTTGTAGGCACTAAATGCCTCATCTTTTGAGCGCAGCAGATAGAGGTGCGTTAAACATGTCATATCATCGGTAAACGTGATATAATAATGCTTCCCAGCTTTTGTGGCAACTGGAGCTGGTCCCCATAGATCACTGTGGACCTCATGTCCAAATGCAGTGGCTCTTGTGCCATCCCTGATCTTCGGAAGCGGTTTCCATGTGGCTTTCACATATACGCAGGATTTGCAGAAGAATGGCTCCCCTGATGGTGATGTTTCCAGCTTTACTCCAGTTACAAAACCCTTTGTAACTAATCTCTTGGCTATTTCAGGAGAAATATGACCCATTCTGCGATGGAATTTATCAAGGTGAGTACTTCCTCGGCTAAGTTTGCTATATCCTGCTCATGTGAAACGTGGTAGAGGCCATGTCCAGTTTTCAGGACCGTACCTACAAGCTGATCATTTCGATCCGGTATTATGCATTTGCCTTCTGCAAATGATACATGGAAACCAGCATCATCGAGCCGTCCGATTGATATAAGAGTATACCTGACATCAGGTGAATACAAAACCTCAGTTAGATTAAGCTGAGATGTCGTAGCTCCATTTGGTACATTGATCTTCATTTCACCCATCCCTACTGCATTGAAATTCTTTCTGTTTGCAGCTTGGAAGGATTTTGGCAGTATGGGGGTATAACTTGTTACTGCATCTCGGTATGGCGTTATATGCCTTGTGCATCCGGAGTCATAGACTTCAGTTTGAGGTAAGTTTTCAGCCACACTGTTGACCTCTGTGCATACTGCATGTGCATCCTCATGGTCAACACTGACAAGTGAACAGGTATCACTTCCATCAGCAATGGTCAACTCCTCGGTCTCACAATCATTTTCTGAGTCATTGCTGACTTCAGAAAACCAGTCGCCTGCACAGTCTTCCTCCAAGTCAGATTCACAGTTCATCAGCAGTTGGGGTAGCTCATCGTCTGAGTCGTAATCGGCAAAGAAGGCAGCACCTTCTTCATCATCGGATTCCACAGCTGCATTAGCAGAGCCCCCAGCTTTAGGTGAGTCTCTTTTCTTGTTATCTGTCACTTTAGCAGGTTTGGGACACTTATTTTTGTAGTGTCCGGTGTCTCCACAGTTCCAGCAAGGCCCCTTTGGCTTTTGCTCAAATCTCTTTCCTTTTCGGCTTCCAGATACAAACATCGCTTCATCCTTCTCCTTGCCTTTTCCGCTAGCATGACCAGGATGACGAGACTTGTGAGCAGCATGTCTCTTGTATTCTTCAGTTACTAACGTGATGAGCTCATCAGGGTCTACAGTCTTGGTCTTACTGTAGAGCTTGGTGCCGGCTAGTAGGTTTGATGCAAAAGCAGAGAGGTGAGGGGGAAGTGATTTTATGATTGTAGACTGGTAATCTTTTTCCTCAATGTCCACACCATATGTTGCTAACTCTTCCTTTTTGACACATAGGCCATCAAGAAACTCACGGACATTTCCTCTATCGGGGCACCTCATCTCCATGAAGTGCGAACGCAAGTCAGCCTGCGCAAACGTGCCCTTCAATGAGAATTTGGCTACTATGAGGTCCCAATGATCTTTCAGCAATGCCTTGCTGTGTATGCGTATGAGGGTGGAGTCAGGGATTCAGTGAGTAAGAAGAGCCTTCGCTGTTCGTTCATCTTTAACCCATTTTGTGAGGGTTTCCTCCTCATCGGTTGTGGGTGGAGTGCTAACAGCTGGCTGAGTCGCGGTGCCATTAAAATGCCCCCACAGGCCTTTGGCCTTGACAGCATCCTGGAAGCGCATCGAAAATGTGGTCCAGTTGAGACCATTGGCTAGGAGTTTCGGGACAGAGGAAGGAAGGATGTCAGTTGTAGTGAGAGTGGACATGGTCAAGGAAAGAGCAGTGGAGAGCGAGTGGGATGTATTCGGGGCTCAATAACCTGTAAGACTTATTATAAATGTATAACTCTATATGAGTATTCCCTCAGTAAATGCTTCATTGCAAGATACTAATATATTTTACCTATACGAGTATTCCCTACAAGCGTGTTATGGCCCATGCTGCCAAACAAACCCACACCAAACCCCACAACCACCCGTGCCATTTCTGGGACCTCTCCAATCGCTCAAGACCGAATAACCAAATTCCAGATGTCCGATACATCATTCTGAGGTTCTGTGTTTCCAAACATCCAAAGATTCCAAAGTCAAGGTTCCGCTCCTTTGATAGACGACGCGCAGGATCATCGTGTACCTCACTCCTTGTTCTTCATTTTATATTGCCCCTTGTACTCTCTCCCCCCCCTTGTCTTTACTCAGTAAAAGATAGTACAAGACTAAATACATGTATATAAGCCACCAGTCGACTGGACTATTCGCCAGTATGAATATCGACTTAATTCTTCATTGTAGTTTCCGATTAAGTTCTGGTAAACTTTCCAACTCTCCGAAATTAGGGACAGACAATGGAGGAGGGTGCAACACATAAGTTGAAGCCAAGTCCCTGCAACCTCAAACCACTCGTACCACCCTATACTATGAACAGTCCCAAGACCCCTGGAATTCCCGACTTCCATCCGCTCCGATTCGGATCTCGATCCCGACCCTTAGTCCCCGCCCTCAGAATACGAATCCCCCCTTCGGAAACCATTTGGAACCCTCCGAAAACCCTTCCGGAAGTCTCTAGCTAAGCGCCAACATGCGGATTTAACAGTATATTCGTACTCACACTCCTGATCGTCATTAAGCATGAGACCTATCACACATTCACAAGCCATGCAGACAATCACTCAGGCATCTGCCTGCTGTGCATCTGCCCCCCGAGAACTGCCCATCCCCGGACCAAGTTTTCAGATGCCTCAGACCCCAGCTCATCCCCTGGAGCCTTCTTCCGACTCTGGATTCTCGGACGCAGATCAACACCTGCATTCGAATTTGACCAACCCGTTCCTCATGAACCACCCCCTGGCGATTCAACAATCATCGCCATCGGATATGCGGTCCAGTTCAGGACCATCCACAGCAGCGCCGTCAGACTCATCGGCACCCCCCTACGTACCACCACCCTTCGCACCTCCGCCTGCAGCACCGCCGCCTCCTGCACACCCGGGAGGGGCCCCCACCTTAGGCCCTAACGTTGTGCCCCATCTCACTCAGGCCCTCGTTATGCTGGCAAGTAACTTAGCCAGCCCCAGAAGATCAGCCCCACGCGGGTTTGAGACCTGGATACCTTTGATGGATCTGATTCAAGGAAACTACAAGCCTTTCTAGTGCAATGTAGACTGAACTTCCGTGACCACCCTGATGCCTTCAACACCGAGAGTGCCAAGGTGACCTATGTACTGTTATACCTGACTGGTACCACCCTGGACTGGTTCAAACCAGCCCTCTCCACCCCTGATGAGCCAGACTGGCTCCATGACTATGAGGAGTTCGTGAATGAACTCAAAACCAACTTTGGCCCCCATGACCCAGAAGGAGAGGCCGAAGCAGACCTCAAGACCCTCTGCATGCGCGATAATCAGTGCATCACGAAATATGTAGTCGAATTCAATCGACTAGCCACCCGCGTCCACTGGGGCAATGCTGCACTTCATCGTCAGTTCTACAACGGACTCCCCGGCAGAATCAAGGGCGAGATCTCTAGAGTAGGAAAGCCCCATTCCCTGCTCCAACTCCGTCTCCTGTCCCAATCCATTGACGCCCGCTACTGGGAGAGACGATCAGAAATCGCCAGAGAGCCCCCCTCCACCCGGAACTTCAACCGCCCCTACGACAGAGGGAGGACCTCTGTGACCACGTATTTGGCCCCTAACATGGGCAATAAGACGGCCAATGTAGGCCAACCTGCGACCCCATCCAGTGGCAGCAGGACTACCATGGATCTTTCGTCCAAAATCGGAAAAGACGGAAAACTTACACCGCAAGAATGGCAACGCTGCTTCGAACAAAACCTCTGCCTCTTCTGCGGCAGATCAGGCCACTCAGCCAAGGAATGCCCAAGATCCACCACCACAGTCACCAAAGGGCGTGCAGCCTCCGTGACGGAAGAGGTTGAAGAAGAGTCTGAGATGTCAGATGCTTTGGAAACCAAGGAATAAGAAGTTAGGCCCCCAACTCTGACACCAGTTGTTCGCGTTGAACACCAACTATGCCTATGGATGTAAAACAAAACAACGCATCCAACCTTTTCAGGAATATGGCCCCCCGTGACCAATCGTCAAAAGATTTCGACCCCTCTGTGGAAATACTCCGACCCTCCAAACTCCGACCCTCCAAATCCGACCCCCCAAATCCTGTCAGAATTTTAGTTGCAAGGACCATGCTCACCCACTACGATCCATTGATCGACAGGGTATTGAGTACTACTCGTTTAGATTATCCTAACTGATTCTTGGCAATATGGAGCCAGCAGTCTTCACTCAGCGCTCAAATCCGACCCTCTGAAAACTCCGCTCAGGAAGAATCCTGATCACCGCGGAATCCCATACCATCTCTTAGACTAACGGTACCATGTAGATTCTCTAGAACTAGACCCTTTCTTGTTAGAGTATTAATACGAGCTAAACTAATCAACAATTTCAACCGAGACTCGAGTTGCAGGACACTCCCCGAATCCCGACGACACTACCTCCATCCAAGCGACAATCCGGTAGAATGAACGCTACGACCTCCATGGCCACCACGACCCCACATCATCAGTCATCGCCATAAAAAATGGTATACGCCTCATCGGGATCAGAGGGATCCGGTCCACGAAAGAGATCGATCCCTTGCTCCCCCCTCCCACCGCTCGACTCCAACCCTGGGACTACTATGTCTGAAACCAGCCCCACTGCCAATGCCACAACTTGCAGAGCCACTGCTTCAGGAAGCAACTCCACTGCTGGTGCCACAGCCCCTGAAACCATGCCTTCAGTAGGTTGTTCCATCACAAGTGCCGGTTTCCTTGCATCACACACCAGGGCCACCTGCTCGGTAGAACACCCTGCTCTGGGCATCACATCCCCCATGCCATGCGCCGAACCCGCTCTCCAAGAAGCCCATTTCCTCTTGGAAGCAGCCCTCCCCACATCATGCGTCGGAATCGACCGACCTGCCACCACCCAACGAGCCCAGGAGGGTACACCGCATCCCCCCACACCTGTCGAATGATTCCGACCATCGGTCCTGAGAGCGTTTGCCACCTCGGAAGCATCTGCTATCCTGTTCTGGGTGACGACAAGGGCAAAAATGCCATCCCTGATTTCCCTCAGGAGGTCGATGTTCATGTCACCCCCGCTCTTTGGAAGAGGAGGGACCAGTACCTCGACCTTCATCTTTTTTGAAGAGGACACCTCCGGGACCTCCGTCTCCTCCCGCCTCCTCTTTCTTGTGGTTGACCCCATAACGGCCGGTACACTACCAACCACGCACTTCACCCAGCTCTTCCAACAGGGAACGCAAGTTTTGACCAACGAAGTCCACATACATAGGTCCTCACGCTTGTGACATCTGTCACAAGGATCTGACCCCAGCATGGGAGGAGCCCCCGGACCAGCGATCTGGTAAAGGTCAGGCCGATGTTCAATCAATGACCGCCGAGTGGATTCGAAGGGTCCAAGACCCACCTCCTTCTAGGCTGCCCATGCATCCCAGGCAATCTGATTTTCAAAGGACTTTTGCGCCCCCAAAATTCGAGCATCCCTCTCACGATGTTTCCGACGTGTCCTCTCCATGTCCTGAGCAACGGTACTCACCCCAACTGAGGGCGTGAAATAAATGTCCTCCTCACCCCCTGGATCGCCCCCAGGGGATGAATAAGAGGACTCGGCGTCCGAGAGTTCACCACCATCCGAAGACTCCTTGGACTCGGTGTCCTGACGCAGAGCTCCCCCATCTTCAGAGCCCGACGGCCCAGCAAAACCCCCCCAGGAGGGCAGATCCCCCGGATCCTCGTCCACCTGACTGGCCAAAAGAGTGCACTCTAGAGCCCGAGCATCACACTCCAAGGCTCGTTTCTTCCCCTCCTCCCTCCCCCTCCGATCCACCCCCTTTGGTTTCTCCCCCGACCTTTGGACTTTGCCCCTCAAATCCTTTCCGACATCCCGAGCAGCTTCCAACTTCCACGCCCCCTCTGCCCTCATCGAGCAAATCTCCTTCACACACTTGGCTTTGAAGGCGAGCACCTGCGCCGAAACCTCTGCTTCGATATCCTGTTCGAATCCAGACATGGTTAGGGGCAGGAAGGAACTCAGGAAAGAAGAAAAGCCTCCTTATATATGCATCGGATGGGCGCTTTGGAAAACACCCATTACGTCCCAATACGCCTAAAAATAGTCCCATGCTCTTCTCAGCTCAATTCACGGCAAGATTAAGCTTAGGACCTCGAGGGCTCGGTCCTAGTGGAGGGATACTGTTATGGCCCATGCCGCCAAACAAACCCACACCAAACCCCACAACCACCCGTGCTGTTTACGGGACCTCTCCGATCACTTAAGACCGAATAACTGAATTCTGGATGTCCGTGATGAGATTATGAGCAAGTACAGTAGGATTGGAGAATTCTTTAGGCAGCTATTTAATTTATCTCCTCAGTATAGTCAATAACTGAGTGTATATTCGAAAATATACCTATTTAATTTATCTTACAAAAGAATTAAAAGAGAAATTAGCCCTGAGGCTTTGTACATAATATTATACAACTCACCTCCTCAGTATAGTCAATAACTGAGGAGGGAGGCTTGCGCGGGTCGTGTCTCACCCGCATATACCTTGCAGCCAGCCCTTGACCCTATCGAAGGTTTGAGCCAGGCTGCCGGTTCCAAATCCAGGGAGCTGGCCACGCTAATTGCGTCGTGCGTGGACAAGCGCCCGTAAGTAGCGTACATAGTAGAATACGAATAACTCCCTCAATAATGAGGGTAAAAATACAAATAAAATTGTGAAAAATAAAGAGTTCAAAGGCGCACAGAATGATACCGAAATCGATATGATACTACAATATATTGAGATTGCTCTCTCAGGGGTGAGATGCAAGTTTGCACCCAACAGTCCGATACATCATTCCGAGGTTCTGTGTTTCCAAACCTCCGAAGATTCCAAAGTCAAGGTTCCGCTCCTTTGATAGACGACGCACAGGATCATCGCATACCTCACTCCTTGTTCTTTGTTTTATATTGCCCCTTGTACTCTCTCCCCCCCCTTGTCTTTACTCGGTAACTGTCAGGATTCGGTAATGCTGAGATATCGGTTAAGTCCTGCAAACCATTCTGGAGTGGCTAGGCTTCAACGTGCTCGTGCGTTGCACCCTGCTGTTCCATGCGTGCCACTAATTTGGGTAGTGGGAGGAGCCTCATGAGGATGCCGAGGGCGTCGGCTCGAGCAAAGGACTTTAGAAATAGGAAACAGACAAAGGGGTGCGAACCAATTGATATTCTGAGTGAGGAACTATCTACATACATCCTGCTACTTATATAGTTAAGAAGCAAGATGTGGAACAGGGTGGCATAAGGAATGGAGACAATAAGGTACGAAGAAACCACATGGAGGCATTGTCCACAGTGATCAGAAATAGAATAAGGAATGTAAGCGGGATTAGAATAATAGAGTATGGCTGAAAATAAGATAATG
>QLPI01022916.1:0-17512 GCA_003314275.1 Chroogomphus rutilus
GCCCGACCTTTCGACAACACCCCTCGGCAGTACCGAAGTCCGTCAGAATCTGGCGCTTGACAATCACTCTGAAAATTCATATTTTTCCTTTTATTTTATCTTTTCTAAGGCCTAAACTGGGGCTATATTTCAGCATGAGAATTCACAGTCAGGACCTATATAGTTTATATTTCACTTTCCGACACTTCAGCCTTTATCACAAAGGACTGAAGTGAGTATGTTTAGTTTTAGGTGCACCTTGACACAGACTTACTTTCTTCACTTAGCCATAACTGTTTAGGTAGATTTCACACAATAATAGAGCCTTTATAACAAAGGACTGAACCATAACTATTTAGATTAAAACACATATCACCTGGTATGCATCTGAGAAAGTGACGAATGGAAAACTGCCTTTCACACATGCTACAGATCCTTTGAGTGGAGTGTGATTCCCTTCAGACTCACAAACTCCCTGGCCGCCTTCCAGTGCTTCATGAATGACATCTTCTCTGACCTCATAGATCTGTCCATACTAGTGTATCTAGATGACATCCTGATCTACTCCAACAACCTAGAGGAACATAGGACCCACGTCAAAGAAGTCCTCCGATGCCTCCAAATGAACCACCTATACACCCAAGCAGATAAATGCTCCTTCCACACCAACACTGTGGAGTACCTTGGATACATCCTCTCCTCCAACAGCCTAACCATGGCCAACGATCAAGTCAAAATCATTCAGGAATGGCCCAAACCCCAAAAGATTAAAGACATCTAGTCTTTTCTTGGTTTTGCAAACTTCTGCTGACACTTCATCTTCAACTATTCCAACATCACAGTCTTGCTAATCCATTTGACACACAAAGACACTCTATGGAACTTTACTGAGAATTGCAGAACATCCTTCAAGATGCTCAAAAAGGTATTCACTATAGCCCCAGTCCTAACACAATGGATCCCCAGAACCGAACTCATTATTGAGACTGACACCTTGGACTACACCCTCACTGCAATTCTGTCCACCATATCACCAATGGATAATGATATCTATCCAATCGCCTTCCACTCCCAAACCTTCACCCCCCCAGAACTAAACTATGACATGCATGACAAGGAACTACTGGCCATCTTTGAAGCATTCAAAACCTGGAGACACTACCTAGAAGGTTCAGCAGACCCAATTGATATTATCACTGACCATAAGAATCTGGAATATTTCTCCACAACCAAATTACTCACCCATCGGCAGGTCCAATAGTCCAAATATCTCTCTCAGTTCACCATGGTAATCTGCTTCTGACCAGGCCACCTTGGTGCCAAACCCAATGCACTCACTAGACAATGGGACATCTACCCTAAAGAGAGGGGAAGTGACTATGCCAAGATCAACCTGCACAATCTCCAACACAATAGAACAACTTGTATCGTCACTTTAGGCTACCTCCCTATACTCACCAGCCATCTAAGCTGCAATGATCATGGATGTAGAACAACTCCACAAGGACATCTGAGCCTCACTCCAACAAGACCCAACAGCCTTGGTCTGAATGGACAACCCTACCAATCGATAGACCACCTCCAAGGAAGGACTCCTCCTTCTCAATAAAAGAATCTACATCCCCAATCATGGAAACCTCCGACTCCAAGTCCTACAAGACAAGCATGACCACCCAATCTCTAGACACTTTGGCCAGAATGAAGTCCATCTCAAAGGACTTCATAGAGAAACTGCCCACTTCGGACAGTGTAGATTTGCTCTAGGTAATTAATATCTAAAAGCCTGCATACACTGGTCCTTTTCAACAATAAGGAAGTCCACCAATAAACATCTAACAACCTTGTCTACTACTACTCCTGAGGGGCCTTAGGATGAGTCAGGGGACTGAGTCATCTCGGAGTATTTCCAGGTCACTGTAAGGGCAACCCTCTTGCAGCCTCTCAGAGGTGAGCTAAGCAGGGGGATTCCAAAGGTTTAATTACAACTACTACCTAGATACATGTGGGGACCTCACCTAAGCAGGGGGATTCCAAAGCGGAAAGTCTAAGGATCCCGCTACTGGTGAACCCTTTTTATACTCTTTATGTAAGTGGTCTGTGCACTAGTTTATAAATCAATACATCAGAGTCTGTAGAGCCAACTTCCTGGTACTTTAGTTCTTCGAGCGCTTACTCCGGGTTCTAGTCACCATGTTTTAAGATCACTCCTGTTTCTGCTCGGCAGTCCCTTCGGACTTGGGTATCTTAGCCTCGGAGTTGATCGGAGTTTGAAATAGGACTTCGGAGTTGGATCGGAGTTTAGAGAGGGTTGTCCCCTGACATCACCCCCCCTTCTAGAGTGCTGCGTCCTCGTGGCACGGAATGATAGAGATTCAAAGGCCGTTGTTCGGATCCTCCGAGGTGCTCCCGGATGTTGCAGGTAGAACTCTTGTATTTTAGTGGGTGCATTCATGTCACTTTCCTTTACCCATGTATTCTCCTCATATCCATATCCCTGCCATTTGACTAGGAAGTAGAGTCCTCCTCGCATTAGGCAACTGTCTAGCACCCTCTCTACTTCGTAATGCTCCTCTCCTTCTACCAACTCCGGCGGTGGCGGTGGTTCGGATCTCCGACCTGGAATTGGATCTTCTGGGGCTGGAAGGAGTTTGATCACATTGAAGATGGGGTGAAGCCGAGATAAGGATTGCGGAAGTTAGAGTCTATAGGCATGTTTCCCCACCTTTCGTTGAATGGTATAAGGTCCTAAATATCGGTGGCTCAACTTCTGCGAGGGTCGTTTTGTTCGGATGTCCGAGGCATCTAGATATACTCGATCTCCTTCTTGGAACTCCGGTGCTGGGGTTCGGCATTGGTTGTAATATTGTGCCATATCGTCTTTTGCTTTTGCCAGTGCCGACCTCGCCTCCTCTAGTGATTGCTCCATTCAGTCTTTGAACTCATTTACTGTTTCTGTTCGTGATCTCAGCTGTTGCTGTTCAAAGCCCATCCGTGGGTGTCACCCCATGTCTAACATAAAGGGAGTTTGCTGTGTGGCTGAATGTATGTGATTATTGTACTGGAATTCTGCCATTGGTAGGAGTTTGTCCCAATCATCCTGTCGCTCATTGATAAAGACTCGGAGATACAGTTCTAACTCTTGGTTGACACATTCCATCTGGCTATCTCCTTGTGGGTGATAGGCTGTTGTTGCTGCAAGCTTGATTCCCAGGAGTCGGTAGAGTTCACAGGTGAACTCTGAGATGAACTGAGGTCCTCGGTCTGAGACAACTTGTTTTGGAAGTCCGTGCAGCTTCCACACATGTGTTAGATAGAGTCATGCGGCTCCCAATGCTATGATGGTAGTGTTTGTGGGGAGGAAGTGGGCTCTTTTGCTCACCGAGTCGACCACATTCATGACTGCATCATGTCCATGGGCGTCTGGCAACTCCACTAGGAAATCTATGCTGATAGTGTCCCACCGAGTTTCAGGGATGGGGAGTGGTTCCAGCTCTCCTATCGGGCGTTGTCTCCGAATTTTGGTCCATATGCAAGAGTCGCAAGTTTTTACATACTGTCCTATGTATCGTGACATCTGGGGCCACCAGTAGTTCCTGGAGATCAGCTCCAATGTTTTCCATCTGCCTGCATGTCCGGCTATTCGCGTGTCATGGTGCTGAGAAACAATACATCTCCGAAGGTCTGGATCGTTTGGGACATAGACTCTTCCTCGGAACTGTAGGAGACCATCTCGTTCCGTCCATTCGGCAGATCGTACAGATTTGTCATGCCCTCGTCGGAGTTCTACGATAGCCTTGGCTATCAGATCTTCCATGTCCGAGGTCCGAAGCTTCGATCGTATATCCAGCAGGATATCTCTTTCTTCTCCGATTGCCATGACACCCTCCAGGGCTCAGATTGCGAACAGTTCCGGTCGGAGGAGGATCACATCCTCATTATCCTCCAATCCTGACCCATGGTCTGATCTCCTGGAGAGTGCATCTGCCTTGCCCATACTTTGCCCTGGTCGGTGATGGAGTGTAAAGTCAAAACGAGACAGGAAGAGGGACCATTGAGCCTGTCTTCGGTTCAGCTTTTTTGAAGTTCGGAAGTATTCCAGATTTTTGTGATCTGTCCAGACCTCAAACTGGAGTTGCGTGCCCTCCAGGAAATGCCACCATTCCTCCAGAGCTCGGATGATGGCCAACATTTCTTTGTCATGGATTTTGTAGTTCCTTTCTACCGGACTCAGGCTTTTGGAGAAGAAGGCGATTGGGTGCCACATTCTATCTTCCAGTGATTGCTGCGAGATGGTGGCTCCCGTGGCAAAGTCCGAGGCATCCGCTTCTACTCTGTATGCCCGGGAGTCATCTGGGAATGTTAGTATCGGTGCCAAGGTGATAAGCTCCTTAATTTTTTGGAGTGCCGTCTCCTCCTCCCCTCCCCACTTCCACAGTTCCCCTTTCTTTGTGAGATTGAAGAGCAGTCGAGCATGAAGGGAGAAGTCCTTGATGAAGTATCGGTAGAAGTTGGCAAATCCGAGGAACGACTGGACTTCCTTTCGGTTTTTCAGAGTGGGCCACTCCGTTACCCCTCGGACTTTGACAGGGTCTATCTCTACCTTCCCTTCTGAGATGATGAGTCTCAAATACTCAATCCGTGTTCTTTCGAACTCGCACTTTTCCTTCCGAAGATAGAGTTTCTGTTCTTGGAGCCGTTCCAACACCTGTCATGTGATCTTTCTGTGTTCGGTCAGGGTCCAAGAATAGATGAGGATATCATTGATGTATACGCAGACGAGTCCTGCTAGGATGAGGTCTTGAAAAATATTGTTCATCATCGTCTGAAAAGTGGCCGGACTGTTGGTAAGTCCGAAGAACATTACCAGTGGTTCAAACAATCCTCGGTTCATCCGAAAGGCAGCCTTCCACTCGTCTCCTTCCTTGATTCGGACATTGTTGTATCCCCACCAGACGTCTAGCTTCGTGAAGTACTTAGCTCCTTTGAGCTGATTGACCAGTTCTGGAATGAGGGGGAGTGGGTATCGATTTTTCACCATCATCGCGTTCAACTTTCGGTAGTCTTGGATGAGCCGGAGGGATCCTTCTTTTTTCTTGATGAAGAAGACTGGGGATGCCATCGGCGATTTGGAAGGTTAGATGCACCCAGTTCGAAGGTTCTCCTGAACAAAGGTGTCTAGTTTGGTTTGTTCTAACAGAGACATGGGGTACACTTTGCAGTTTACCGGACTGGCAGTTTATAGTGTCACCCAAAGTGGTCCACTCACTCATGTCACCAAACTGTCCAGCTGTCACCTTTCCCACTTAGGTACACATGTGACAATGCTACAAATGGGGTCAGATCCCTACGAGGGATAAGGAAGGAGGGTGTTCAGTTACCATAGTGTCTGTACAAGGACATCACTCACATTTGAAGTGCATGGCTGGCCTCTAGTCCTTATTGGGTGACCTGGTTCTACTGTAAGGGCAAACTCTCTGCTGGTACTGATTCTACTCAGGCTTAGGTAGAGGGGATCTAAAGATTAGTTATATTACTGACTACTACTGGCAGTGAATACCTTAGGTAGAGGAGATCCAAAGAGAACTGGGTGAAAATCCCCTTACCTAATCACTAGCTATATAGCTACTGTGTCATAACAAACACAAACAATAGAGAAATAATCAGTAATGTGAATAAGAAAAAGAGAGAATAGGATAAAAGGGAAGAAATTAAAGGAAAATATAAGGAAAATAAAGGAAAAGGAAATAGGCCCTGAGGGTTGTCCCCTGACAGTTACAGTACTGCCTATAGCACCTATAGATGCCTAAGTGTGTCTATTTATTAAGAGACTTCTCCAACTACTGCCATTTAATTCAAGAACTTCTATTCATCACATCCACTGTGATCTAGTGATTACTTGAATCTATATCAACTCTGATTATTCCAAGATCTGTTATTCAAGAATTAACCTGATTAAGATGAATGAAGTGTCCAAGCATCAGTATAACCTCATAAGGCCAGCATGAGCCTGGCTAGTCACCAACCTTAGGAAAGATGTTTGCTTTTCTGGTTACACATTGTATTATATGTACTTTATTATATTCTTTTTTTTTACTCGTTTCAAGTCATTATATATAATGTTCTTCCTGTATAATGTCATATATGAATCACTCTCTTATGTATCCATGTTTTTCTAAGTTTCTTTATCATATAGTATTTAGTCTATGTATTGTAAAATAAAGACAGAGGTCTTCTGTCATTAGGGAAGGGAACAGGTCACCCACAGGTCAAATGTGGGTGACCTGCACCTAACCCATGGGGAACCCAAACCCATCAACCTATGGGTTTTTCTCCATGGATGGATGGGTGTTAGGTATATGCCGCACCCACACACATGCAGTGTGTTCATACTGAAACAAATATGTTGTATGCATACACATTGACATAAACATGCTGTACATTGTTAGGGAATAGGGAATGCTCCCTATTATTTTTAGTCATTTTTTCAAGCCAAATCAGCCTGCAGAATCCAAACCTCTCCTCAAGAAAATTTCCACTTAAATCAGCTATATCTTGGTAACAAAAAATATTATAATGTTTTTGGCCAGCCAATTAAGAGTAAATTACCTCCAGTAATTAACTCTTAATTATCAAAGAGATTGAGCCTACAGATAATCATAAAAACATCTATATTTTTGCCTATCAATGTGTGGACCCACAGTGTACAACAACTATGGAGCCAATTACCTAAATCTACGAAAGTGGCTCCAAACTCCTGGCTCAAGTTCTCAGTCCACAATGTACAACAAATTCCTAGACTTATATAATACTAATTACATAAACGGTCAGTCCAGAAGCATGACTTACATAATATTAATATTTTGTGACATGAACAGTCATGGGAGTACCAGTCATGGGAATATTATATTTCTTTATTGTTGTTATGACTCGGTAAAGCCAAGGAGTTGGTCAAGTCCTGCAGACCGTTTGGGGTGGCTAGGCTTCAACATACTCATGTGTTGCACCCTGCAGTTCCGTGCGTGCCACCACTGATTTGGACAGAAGAGAGGCCCGTGAAGGTGCCGAGGGTGTCAGCTTGAGCAAAGGAATTTTAGACAGGAGAAGGGCGGACAAGGGGATGCAAACCAAGTTGATATTCAGAGTGAGGAATTATCTACATACATCCGCTACTTATGTATATAGGTTAAGAAGCAAGATGTGGAACAGGGTAGCATAAGGAATGGAGAACAATAAGGTATGAAGAATCATGTAGAGGCATTGTCTACAGTGATCAAGAATAGAATAAGGAATGTAGGCAAGAATAGAATAATGAAATATGGCTGAGAATAAAATAATGAGGGAGTGGGTGAGAATAGAACAATAGAGGACGGCCGAAGATAAAACAATAGGGCTGTGACCAAATTAATAAATGAATAGTAAATGTTCTGAGGGAGAATGGGTAAGGGAATGGACAGGGAATGAGAGAATAGTGGGGGGTGGAGGGGATAAGGTGAGAGGAATGGTCCAGAAGATGACTCAGATGTACTGAGCCGAGACCATATGGTAGTGATGTAGAGATTATGGCAACTTGTACAGTAGTTCAGAGATTTTATTGGACAATCTAATTAATTTTCTCCTCCGTATAGTCAACCACTACAAATATATTCAAGGAATATACCTAATTAATTTTCTTACAGAGTAAAAAGAAAGAAAATCAGCCCTAACACTATGTAAATTATACTATACAACTCACCTCCTTAGTGTAGTCAACCACTGAGGAGGGAAGCATATGCAAGTGAAGTTTCACTCACATATATACTAGAGCCGGCTCCTGACCCTATTGAAGGTTTGAGCCAGGCTACTGGTCCCTATCCAGGGAGCCAGCCACACACCTCGTGTTGTGCGTGGGCAAGCGCCCGTAAGTAGTGTACATATAGAAATACAATATCTCCCTCAGTTTTGAGGGTAAAAATACAAATAAATGAGAGAAAAAATCAGAATTCAAAAGTACACAGAATGATAATAAAATCGACCGAAAATACAAATATATTGTAGATTGTGCTCTCAGGGGTGGAGTGCATGTATACATCCAACAAGTGAGGGATGATATGGGTAAGGGTTGGTCAGTCAGTATTACCAAGTGAACCGGAGCTCAGTATCTTGGACTTGACAATTGTAAAAGTAGTGACAATAGTGATACAATGACTCCACCAGCTTCCAAGGCATTCCAATACCTTCTGAACACCTCCACAAGCTTCATGAAGGAATTGCCTTATCAGGAGATTATGTAATTAGCTTAGAATTAGTATAAAAGAAGCTAGTTATGTAGTATAAAATAACAATTATTTTCACCCATATTAATCCACAGGATTAAATAAGTGCCAGTAGCACTCTCATAAGTGGACCGAAGTCTGCTTAGGTAACTGGTCTGAAGACCAGAAGCCACACTCAACAACAGGTCTGAAGACCTGTTGAATAAGGTTCATTCCAAAGAGTGAATCTTAGCTTTTGCTACCAAAGTGGCAGGCTACCCCTTTAAAAACTAAAGTCAGATAAAAATTAGAAAAGTAGAAATAAACCTAAACCAGTCTAGAACTAATAGTTTAACACTCTTAAACTATTAATTCTATATGTAACGAACAGGATACCTAACAAGACCCCCCTTAAATATTCTCTTTGGACAAACGACCTGGATCAGAATCAATCAAGACATTTTGCACAGCTACATAAGATCTCATTAAATCTTTATTGCAATACTCTTGTGATAATGGATTATGCAAATCTCCAGAGTATAATCTCTTAATTGGGTTCCCCGTAAAAATAGCTAGTGCAAGTGTATTTTGTTGTCCTCCTGCATCTTATTGGAGAACTTGACTTGCTTTGGTTCATACCAAAGTTTTGTCACAGCTTCTCAGGTTCCAAAACATACATGCATATGCAGACATGAACACATGACATGCATGCATATGTTGCTGTCAGGATTCGGTAATGCTGAAGATTTGGGCAAGAAGTAGCCAAGTCCTGCAGGCCAGTCAGAGTGGCTTGGCTTCAATGTACTCATGCATTGTGCCCTACTTTCTATGCATGCCACTGATTTGGAACAGAAGAGATACCCAGGAGGGTGCCGAGAGTGTCAGCCCAAGTGAAGGACTTCTAAAGAGTAGGAGGGGAAGCAGGAAGGCATAAACCTAGTTGATACTCAGACTGAGGAACTATGTACATGCATTCGCTACTTATATAGGTTAAGAGGCAGAATGTAGAATAAGGGTGGAATAAGGGTGGCATAAGACATGGAGAAAAGAATAAGGTATAGAGACCATGTGGAAGTATTGTCCAAGTGATCTAGAATAGAACAATAAGATGTAGATGAGAATAGAACAATGAGATATGACTGATAATAAACGAGTAGGGGTGTGAGTGAAAATAGAACAATAGAAGGTGGCTGAATATAAAACAATAGGGCCACAACTGAATAATAAATGAATAATGAATGTCTCGACGGGAGATGAGTGAAGGGAAGGATAAAGAATGAAAGAATAATAAAGAATAGAAGGGATGGGATAAGAGAAGTGAACCAAATAATGAACCGAATGTACTGAGCTAAGACCATATGCTAGTGAGGGATGACTTGTCACTGGTGTGTGGGATTAAACGGTAAGGGTTATTCGGTCAGTACTACTGAGTGAACCGGAGATTGGTATTGTGGGCTTGACAGTATCCCCCCCTTAGCAGCTGAACCCATGAAGCCGGCAGGCAGTGTGAGGTTCATGAGTACAGGTGGGGGATGGAAGAAATGGCTGTTTTTAAGACCAAGGGGGGCCATGACGAGAAAAGGGTGGTGGAGGCCCCCTAGGGTGAGTGGCGCTTTGTTGCTTTGACAGCTTGTAAGATGAAAGGCTCTGAGCCATTGCCAGTGGAGTATGCAGGGTCTATGATGTTTTATTGGGAGTCGGGTTTGGATTGGCCGATTCCCAGGACTGTGTGTGTGGGGTGGGTTGGCAACCTTTGCCTGAGTGAATTTTGTCGGAAGGGTTTGGCAGGGTTACCAGGTTATATTGGGTGGGAAGATAGGCCGACATGGGTTCAAGGCAGTTTAGGAGATGGTTTGGGAGAGGGCAGAGTGGAATGGAGGAAATGGGGGAATGAAAAAAAGGAATGAATTTTGGTAGAGACTGAAAGAGAAATAGATCAAGATGGGAATAAAAGAATAGAAAAACGGAAAATTGTAGGAGAAAGAAGGCATGCTGGAACCCTTAGTCGGGTTCTAGAGGCCATGGGCCTGGTTTATCAGGGTAGGCAAGGTGGAATTCTGCTACAATCTCAGGAGCATTACCAAGCTCAGTTGCTAGTAACCAAGACTTCTCATCCTCAGTGCCTTCATAACCCATCCAATGAACCAGGTAAAGGAGGGGACAAGGCCTGCATTGTTGGTTGGTTTGTGAGTCAAGGATTTTGGCTATCTCGTACTCGATTTCTCCCTCAATTTCTACAGGAGGAGGTGGAGGCTAAACTTGATTGGGTATGGTGTTGGGGGTAGAGGGTTTGAGCATTGAGACATGGAAGACCAGGTATATTGCCTGCATGGAGTTGGGCAGACAGAGAGTGTAGAAGTGAGTGCTGACTCAAGCGATTACCTCAAAAGGGCCAAGAAATTTCTCTGCCAGTTTCTTAGAGGGTTGAGTGGTGCAGAAAAACTGAGCTTTGACCAATGCTATTGATCTGATCACAAATATAGGAGTGGCAAGTCTCTGGGAGTCTGCCGAGACTTGATATTGTGATTGAGCATGACTGATTTGCTCTTTCAGAGCTTCATGGAGTTGATTTAGGTCTATGGCAATTTGCGTGCTCGATAGGAGGTGAGATCATGTTCAGGGTATACAGTGAGGTTCGGGTGGTGTCCCTTGTTGGAAACGAAGGGAGAGATGCCCATGGTAGCATTGAGAGCATTGTTATAAGCGAATTCGGCTAGTGGTAACAATTCAGACCTGTTGTCCTGTTGGTAGTTGCAGTAGACTCAAAGGTATTGTTCTAGGGTCTGATTTACTCGTTTGGTTTGGCTGTTGGCTTCTGGGTGGTAACCTGAGGTGAAGTGTAGATGCATGTCAAGAGCTTTACCGAGTGATCTGAAGCAGTGGGAGACAAACTTGCTTCTGCGGTCAGATTTTAGGTGACTCGGTACACCATGCTTGGAAAAGACGTAAAATACAAACAGTTTAGCCAGTTCAGCTGAAGTGTTTGTGTCAACTATAGGAATGAAGATACTTTGTTTGGTGAGTCTACAAACTATTACTAGTATTGACATGAAACCTGAGGACTGAGGGAGTTGTTCAATGAAATCCATAGAGATGGAATTCCATAGACATTTGGGGATGGGGAGTTGCTTTAAGAAGCTGTAGGGTTCATGATGCTGTGATTTCGAATGTATACAAGTGGTGCAAGATCTGCAGAAGTCAATGACCAAGGTGCATAGGCCTGGCCAGGTGTATTCTTGGTGGACTAGGGCTAGTGTTTTGTTTTGACCGAAATGTCCTGAGAGGACATGGTCGTGCATGTATTGTAAGATGCATAATCTGAGGTTGTTCGAGTTGGGGACATAGATCCAGTTGTCTAGTCGAAGGAAACCATCTGGGGTTTGCGTCCATCTTGGGTTTGGCATTTCAGGAGTGCCGAGATGGGGCATTGCCATGGGGTCAGTTGGGAGGGCTGAACATATATCAGAATGGAGTTTTTCTGAGTCCATAATGATACTTGCTCATAAGGTCAGAATGATGAGTTGAGTAGCTTGAAGGGATTCTACCAATCGAGTAGTCGTAAAAATTGGCCGAAGGTTTTGAGGGTTGATGGTGCCATAGTTGCTACCCCCTCTTTAGGGTAGATGTCCCATCATCTAGTCAAGGCATTGGGTTTTGTGCGGAGTTTTCTGGGATGGAAATGGATCGTGATGTTGAATTGACAGAGGTATTTGAACCATCGTGTCTGTCTATAGGTCAAGATTTTAGTAGTAGAAAACTATTCAAGGTTCTTGTGATCAGTGACGACATCTATGGGGTCAGCAGAGCCTTCCAGGTAGTGCCTCTAGCATTTTAACACCTCAAAGATTACTCAAAGTTCCTCATCATGAATATCATAATTTAGCTCGGGAGCAGTAAAGGTAAGGGAATGAAAAGCAACAGGATGAATCTCACCTTTGGGATTGATAATGGAAAGAATGGCTGCAAGGGTATAATTTAAAGCATCGGTCTCTACAACTAAAGGTAAGTTGGGTTTCCAGTGATGCAGGATGGGTGCTAAGGTAAAGGCTGTTTTGAGAAGGTCAAAAGACTTTTGACAGTCCTTGGTGTATGCCCATGGCATTCCTTTATATATCAGCTGGGTGAGGGGTATAGTAATGTCTGAGTAGTTGAAGATGAAGCAGCGGTAGAAGTTGGTGAAGCCCAGGAAGGATTGGATGTCCTTGACTTTCCTCAGTTTGGGCCATTCACAGATAGTTTTGACCTTGTCATCAGACATGGTGAGGCCGTTGGTACGTAGGATGTAGCTGAGGAATTTGACCATGTCTCTATGCCATTTGCATTTGCTGGCTTTGGTGAATAGGCCATTTTTTCTGAGCCAGCAAAGTACTTCTCAAATGTGTTTGCGATGTTCTTCGAGTGAATCTGAATAGATTAGTATGTTGTCTATGTAAGTCACAGCACAATGGTCTATCAGATTACCGAGAATGTCATTCATGAATCTTTGAAAAGCCACAGGGGCATTGGAGAGGCCAAATGGCATGACTAGCCAGCCATTCATAGGACCCATAATGGGTCTTGAATGCAGTCTTCCATTTTTCTCTCTCAGCAATTCGTATGAGGTGGTACATGTGCCAAAGGTCGATTTTTGAGTAGATTTGAGCTTTTTGGGGAGTATCTAGGAGGTCAGTGATCAGAGGGAGATGGTACCAATCCTTCTTGGTCACTCAGTTTAGTGCCCAAAAGTTGACGCATAGCCAAAGGGAGCTGTCTTTCTTTCAGATGAATAGAATTGGTGCACCATGCGGAGAATGGGAGGCTTGAATGAACCCCATGTTCAGGTGTTCATTGAGGAATTTGTGCAGGGTTTTTAATTCTGACTGAGAAAGCAAGTATAGTGGTGGATGAGGCATCTTGGTGCCATCTTCCAGCATAATTTTAAGGTCATAGGGTTGGTGGGGTCTTAGAGTGTCAGCTTTTGTTTTACTGAAAACATCAGTAAATTCATAATACTCTTTTGGGACATTTTCCAGGGCAACCAGGTCGAGGGGAACAGACAGAATGGATGAGACCTTAGCTGATTGTGCCAAGGTGGCATCAATGGCTGAAAGGTCCAGATGGAAAACTTGCGAACCTTCTAGTTTGTAGGCACATGCAAAGGCAGCTGCATTGAATAGGGCTATTCATAGAGCTTCTAATTTTGGAGAGGATCGATCCTGGTTGAGGCTGTGGAACAGCGGCAGGTGCCGGCTGAACCAAAGCCATTGGGATGCACCTAGGGTCATTAGTGGTTTTTTGGAACATAATACTACCCAATAACCAATCAATCAATGGATTGTAGTGGGTGAGCCAGTTGCCACCAAGTACTACCAATACAGACAAATCTAGTGATGTAACATACATACGGATGGACTGTAAATGTACTGACAGAAATTTGATCAGCAATTCTATAGATTTAGTAATGACCAAATTAGTAGAGCCATCAAATAGTTTAAGGGGAATTGGGTCAACAAAGGTAGTAGGGATTTTATGTTCCCAAACATAGGAGGATTCGATGAAGCAGTGAGTAAAGCCTGAATCAATTAGGCATTTAAGAGGGGTTGCCGAGGAACTTGGCACCAAAACAGAAGATAGAGGAATTATTAAAGAGTTAGGATTAAGAAGGGCAGAAGCATTGAGCTTAACCTCAGTACTAGCACTTGCTGAGTCAATACAACTTCCGGTGTACTGAGAGGCTGGAAAGTTGCTGACTAGTTTTTTGACTCAGTCACCTCAGCTGATTTCTCAGCTTTGATGCCCAAGGTGCTAGTCGCCTTGCAGGTAGCAGATCTAGATTGTGAGGGCATAATCGTAAGAAGTAAAAGGCACAGGAAGTAGTGTAAGTCTGAGTATACTGTCAGGATTCAGTAATGCCAAAGATTCAGGTGAGAAGTGGCCAAGTCCTGCAGGCCGGTTAGAGTGGCTTGGCTTCAATGTACTTGTGTACTATGCCCTACTTTCCATGCGTGCCACTGATTTGGAACAGAAGAGATACCCAGGAGGGTGCCGAGAGTGTCAGCCCAAGTGAAGGACTTCTAAAGAGTAGGAGGGGAAGCAGGAAGGCGTAAACCTAGTTGATACTCAGACTGAGGAACTATGTACATGCATTTGCTACTTATATAGGTTAAAGAGGCAGAATGTGGAATAAGGGTGGCATAAGACATGGAGAAAAGAATAAGGTATGGAGACCATGTGGAAGTATTGTCTACAGTGATCTAGAATAGAACAATAAGATGTAGATGAGAATAGAACAATGAGATATGACTGATAATAAATGAGTAGGGGTGTGAGTGAAAATAGAATAATAGAAGGTGGCCAAATATAAAACAATAGGGCCGAGACTGAATAATAAATGAATAATGAATGTCTTGAAGGGAGACAGGTGAAGGGAAGGATGGAGAATGAAAGAATAATAAAGAATAGAAGGGATGGGATGAGGGAAGTGAACCAAATGATGCACCAAATGTACTGAGCTGAGACCACATGCTAGTGAGGGATGACTTGTCACTGGTGTGCAGGATTAAACGGTAAGGGTCGTTTGGTCAGTACTACTAAGTAAACCAGAGGTCGGTATTGTAGGCTTGACAGTTGCATTGGTGTTGGCACATGTGTATCATACGCATGTGCATGCACACATACATAGTTGACATGCCGGGTTAGTATCAAGTATATGATACCGAGCTTCAGTTCACTCGGTAGTACTGACTGAACGACCCTTACTGTTTAATCCCATACACCAGTGACAAGCTATTCTTCACTAGTTGTCAGACTTCGGGTACTGACGGACTTCGGAACTGCCAAAAAGGGTCAGGCGGACAATGGCCAAGTCCTGCAGGCCAAGAGTAGTGGCATTGGCTTCAACGTACTCGTGCGTTGTGCCCTACTTGCCGTGCGTGCCACCGATTTGCAACGGACAGATACTTGGGAGGATGCTGGTGATCCCGGCCCAAGTCGAGGACTTAACAGAGGGGAAGAAGGTAGAAAGGCCTAAGCCTAGTCGATACCCAGAATGAGGAAATATGTACATGCATGTCCTACTTATATAGGTTAAGAAGCGACATGTGGAATAAGGAATATGAGATAACAAGGTATGCAGAGCATGTGGTTATTGTCCACAACGAGTAAAATTAGAATGAAGGGATGCAAACGGGCATAGAACAATAAAGGATAGAATAATAGAAGCATGACCAAGGATAGGACAATAGGGAGTGGCCGACTATAAAACAATGGAGTCGTGGCTGAGGATAATACAAGGACAGGAAGTCCCAAGGCAAGATGGACCAAAGGGTGAGGACAAGGAGTGTGGATGGTAGATGTACCGAGCCGAAACCAGTGTACCAAGTGTTATGTATGTGGCGTGGACACTTGGTCGTGGATATAGGATGGTTGCCCGGTTGGCATTGCCAAGTGGACGGGTCTTGGTACGTGTACTTGACACTAGTATATGGTCTTGGCTTGGTACATTCAGTTCATCATTTGGTTCACTCCCCTCATCTCATCCCTTCTATTCTTGTTATTCTTTTATTCCTGATCCTTCCCTCTACCTGTTTCCCCTCGGAACATTTCCTATTTCCTTACTTTTTGATCACAGCCCTATTGTTTTATATTTGAGTATTTTTTATTGTTCTATCCTCATCCACACTCTTCTTATTTTATTCTCGGCTATATTTCATTATTCTATTCTCATTTACATGTTATTGTTCTATTTCTGATTACTGTGGACAATACTTCCATATGGTCTCCATACCTTATTCTTTTCTCCATGTCTTATGCCACCCTGATTCCACATCTCACTTCTTAACCTATATAAGTAGTATGTGGATGTAGATATTTCCTTGTTCTGAATATTGACTTGGTTTATACCTTCCTATCTTCCCTCCTCCCATCTGAAGTCCCTTACTCAGGCCAACACTCTTGGCACTCTCCCAGGTATCTCATCTGTTCCAAATCAGTGGCATGCATGGAAAGTAGGGTACAATGCACGAGTATATTAAAGCCAAGCCACTCCAATCAGTTTGCAGGACTTGGCTGATTCCCACCAGCATTGTGAAGTCAGCATTATTACAATAGTGTTTGGCCCACATATCGTTAGCATTCCTGGTGCCTGACAGTTAGGCTGGGTCACAGGTGCTCTCAGCTTGATCTGCAACCAAATCCAAGGGCTGTCAAGTCCAAGATACCGAGCTCCAGTTCACTTGGTAATACCAACTGACCGACCCTTATCCATATCATCCCTCACTACCATGCAGTCTTAGCTCGGTACATCCAGGTCATCTTCTGAACCATTCCTCTCACCCTATCCCCTCCACCCCTCACTATTCTCTCATTCCCTGTCCATTCCCTTATCCATTCTCCCTCAGAACATTTACTATTCATTTATTAATTTGGTCACGGCCCTATTGTTTTATCTTCGGCCGTCCTCTATTGTTCTATTCTTACCCACTCCCTCATTATTTTATTCTCAGCCATATTTCATTATTCTATTCTCACCTACATTCCTTATTCTATTCTTGATCACTGTAGACAATGCCTCCACATGATTCTTCATACCTTATTATTCTCTATTCCTTATGCCACCCTGTTCCACATCTTGCTTCTTAACCTATATAAGTAGCAGATGTATATAGATAATTCCTCACTCTGAATATCAACTTGGTTTGCATTCCCTTGTCCGCCCTTCTCTTGTTTAAAAGTCCTTCGCTCAAGCCGACACTCTCGGTACCTTCACGGGCCTCTCTTCTGTCCAAATCAGTGGCATGCATGGAATAGCAGGGCACAATGCACGAGTATGTTGAAGCCTAGCCACCCTGAACGGTCTGCAGGACTTGACCAACTCCTTGGCTTTACCGAGTCATAACAAGGGCACCCAACCTGGTGACCTATGCAGGTTGGTCTAACCCATGCTATTCCCTATATGTCATTGTACCATCAGTCTGCTATCTAAATTAGCAGATCTTTGCTCTTGCCTTTATCTTTACACTCAAAGGCTCTTCTGTCATATATCCCAACCTTCCTTCATTGGTACTATTATCTACATTTTAGCATTATCTACATTTAATTACCTTTGCCAATCAACTTCTTAATTTACAGTTAGGTAACTCAGCTAATACCCTCCTAGATTTATCAATTATAGGCTGCTATACTAGATCAAAGCTAAAGTATGCAAAGTCTTTGGATTATGATAGCTAAAGTTATTTACAGTAACTTAGAATGATACAAGAAAATATAGTTTAGAAACTATTACATAGAATGGAGATGATAAATAATATAATGGTAGAAGCAAT
>QLPI01022919.1:0-18238 GCA_003314275.1 Chroogomphus rutilus
GTTCTTGGCTTTCTGGGAAATAGACTGCATCTCCTATCGCATATGACTGAGTGTAGATTGGATTGGATTATCTTCTGAGTGAGAAATGTGCTGGGGGAGGTACACAAAGATAATGATATGTTAATGGTTCTGCCTGGATATGTGTATCCTGGGTGTTGTAGCATTGCATGGGAATGAGCTCTGAAGAAGACATGATGACAAATTGGGAGTCTGAAGATTGGAGTGCTGAATAGAATGGTTGGCTGTATGATGTGATGACAGTGAAGGTAATATGGGATGAGCACCATCGGAATCTGATTTGGAACATGGTTGAGATCGATCGCTTTACTGTCAGCATGCCACTGATTTGGATAGAAGAGAGACCCAGGAAGATGCCGAGAGTGTCAACCCAGGTGAAGGACTTTAGACAGAAAAGAGGCAGACAAGGGGATGCGAACCAAGTTGATATTCAGAGTGAGGAACTATCTACATATATCTGCTACTTATATAGGTTAAGAAGCAAGATTTGGAATAGGGTGGCATAAGGTATGAAAGATCATGTGGAGGTATTGTCCACAGTGATCAAGAATAGAATAAGAAATGTAAGCAAGAATATAATAATGAACTATGGCAGAGAATAAGATAATGAGGGAGTGGATGAGAATAGAACAATGGAAAATGGCCGAAGATAAAACAATAGGGCTGTGACCGAATAATAAAGGAATAATAAGTGTCCTGAGGAAAATGGGTAAGGGAATGGATGGGAAATGAGAGAATAGTAGGGGATAGAGGGAATGGGATGAGAGTGGTGGTGTAGGGGAATGGGGAATTCTCTAGCAGATATGAAGGGCCATCAGATCAGGATCAGTACAAAGGATTCCAAACCTCTCTCACTCAGAAAATAACTCAACAAACCAGTCTTGAATTGACTACCAAAAAAATATAATAATTTTGGCAGGCCATTTAAGAGTGAATTACTCAAAGTAATTAACTCTTAAACTATCAAGCTCTTCAAAGCCCAAGGAAATACTTCAAAAAACACTTATACTTTTCGCTTATTTCTATTCGGACCCACAAGGACCCACAGCCAGGTGCCAAACAATTATACACAGAAAATGGCACCAAACTGCTGGCTCAAGCTCTCAAGACTCAATTGTACAACAAATTCCTGGGCTTAGGTAATAGCTATTACACATTTGGTCAGCCCAGAAGCTTGGCTCACTTACTATTAATATTTTGTGACTTGACCAGTCATGTGACTACCAGCTGTGGGAATATGACTCATTAATGACTACAGGGTGACTCATTTGTGACTTGTCAGGCCTCGGGTACTGATGGACTTTGGTACTGCTGAGGGGTGTTGTCGAAAGGTCAGGCAGACTATGGCCAAGTCCTGCAGGCCAAGAGTAGTAGCATTGGCTTCAACGTACTCATGCATTGTGCCCTACTTGCCATGCATGCCACTGGTTTTGCGACAGACAGATACTCGGGAGGATGCTGATGATGCCGGCCCAAGTCGAGGACTTTACAGAGGAGAAGAAGGTAGAAGGGCCTAAGCCTAGTTGATACCCAGAATGAGGAAATATGTACATGCATGCCCTACTTATATAGGTTAAGAAGCAACATGTGAAATAAGGAATGTGGGACAACAAGGTATGCATAGCATGCGGTTATTGTCCACAATGAATAAAATTAGAATGAAGGGATGCAAAACAGGGATAAAACAATAAGGTATAAGATGATAGAGATGTAGCCAAGGATAGGACAATAGGGAGTGGCCGAGTATAAAACAATGGAGTCGTGACTGGGAATAATACAAGGACAGGAAGTCCCAAGGTGAAACAGACCGAGGAGTGTGGATGGCAGATGTGCCGAGCCGAGACTGGCATACCAAGTGTTATGCATGTGGCATGGACACTTGGTTGTGGATATAGGATAGTTGCTCAGTCGGCAATGCCGAATAGGCAGGTCTCGGTACATGTACTTGATATGACTTCAGGGTGACTCGTAACTGCCACAGGCTTCCAGGACCTTCCATTCCTTTCCACACCCTTTTACTAATTTCAGAAAGGTCTTGGCTTATCGGGGAGTTACATAATCAGCTTAGAATTAGTATATATAGAGACTAGTTCTGTAGCATAAAACAAGCATCTTATCTTCACCCATAATCCACCAGATTATCTAGTGCTGCCAGCACTCTCTTAAGTAGGTCGCCGACCACTAAGACTTATCAACAGAGGTTTGTTTGCAGAATAGATCTCGACCCTTCTACATGGTGGAAGGTTTCTTGGACAAAATATAAAAGGTACATAAAAACATCATAAAAGAACTAAACTAGATTTTATAGAACATCCATGGAAATAATCCTAGGCAAGGGTAGAATAATAGTTCACGAACATAAACTATTATTCCTACACGTAATTGACAAGTCACCTGACAAGGCCCCCTCTAAATAATTCTTTTTGGACATCAACCGAGACAGGCATTAGCTTGCTGTCATCTTGTCGGAGAACTTGATTGGACTTTCTTCATACCAAAGTTTTGTCACAGCTCTTGGGTTACCAGCTTACAGTTCTAAAACAGGTGGTCCAGATAATGTTTCTGGATGTGCCAAGCCGAGACCATGTGATAGTGAAGGATGATATGGGTGAGGGTTGGTCGGTCGGTATTGCCAAGTGAACCAGGACTCGGTATCATGGACTAGACAAAAATGTCTTTATTGATTCTCATCTGGGTCGTTTGTCCAAAGAGAATATTTAAGGGAAGTCTTTGTAAGGGCAACCTAAGCAGGCATTCTACCCTCAGGTGGCATACTGGCCAAGGGGGATCCAAAGGTTTAGTATAGTACCTAATACATAGTGACTAGCCTACCTGGCAAAGGGGGATCCAAAGAGAAAACTCTAGGGAACCCTTCGCCCACTCACTACTGTATATAAGCATCGTCTCTATGGTGCTCCGTTGTCAGAGTCTGAGTTCATGTCAGGTCCGAGCTGATGTAAGTCGGTCCGAGTCATGTGTTCGGAGTTGTAAGGACTTGGCTTCAACTTTAATGTTGCGCCCTCCTCGATTGTCAGTCCTTTATTTCAGAGGTTCGGAGAAGATAAGTCTTCGGAGTTCAAGAGTGAGTGGGAATACAAGTCGATATTCGAACTAAGGTATAGTACAGAAGTCTGGAGGTATTTATACATGCGATTCTTATTGTAACTAATTAGGAATGATCAAGAGAACAATAAGAAGAATATACATTGGTGTTACAATAAGACTATTGTTCGACGAAAAGGGAAGATGTCTGAGGTCCGAGAATAACGATGCTGGTGGGGCTTGGAGACGGCAATGTAGGTTCGGACTTTATTCGGAGTAGGGTTCCTTTGTAGCGCTCTATGTCAGATGTCCAGGATGTCGGAGTTATATCGTGGATATAACAGTGCCCCCCTGTTAGGACCGAGCCTCGAGGTCCTGGCGCCTATCGGTGATGGAAGTAACCGTGGGAAGATTAGGTGATTAGGCATTGTGATAAGGTATATAAGGGGGGACTCTTTTTCATAGCAACTCGACTATGCCTTCGCCATCCCCCATCCCAGACGACGAGGCCATCCTCGAGAGGGCGATCCGGGAGGCATCGGAGAAGCTCAAGAAGGTCCGAGCTGACAAAAAATGCAAGGCCGAGGAGGAGGCCGAAAAGCAATGGAAGGCTGAGGAGGAGGCCAAACAAAAAGCGGAGGAGGCCAAATGTAAGGCAGAGGAGGAAGCCAAACGTAAGGCGGAGGCAGAGGCCAAACTCAAGGCCAAGGAGGAGGCAAAGAAGAAGGCCGAAAAAGAGGCCAAGGAGGAAGTTAAAAGGGAGGCCCAAAAGGCCAAAAAGGAAGCTAAGGAGATGGAGAGGCTCCGAGAGGAGGAGAAGAGGAACCTCCAGAAGGAGGGAGGAGCCGGGGGTCTCCAGGACACTCCGAAGTTTCTGAGAAGAATCCCTTGGAAGAAGAACGTGAAGAGTTCCAAAACGATTTCGGAGCTTTCGACAATAGTGGAGGACATGTCCCAGCAAGGGGGGTCCTTGGGGGTTGGAAATCGGGGGCCATCCTCGGACATGCAAGAGGGAAGTTCGGGCTTGACCGAGCAGGAGAAGGAGAGGCTAAACATTCTTGAAAAAAGGGAGTCTCTCCTGATCGCTCGGACTCAGAAGGCCCATGAAAACAGTCAGATAAGGGCTGCAAGATTGGGCGGTGCCGAGGTGGGTCTCGGACCATTCGAGTCGTCGCGGAGATTGCTGATGAGTTTGCGCCCTGAACTTTATCATCAGCCGTCTGAGGGAGCGTCCGAGGGCTGGAGGATGGAGCCCAGTCGGACCTGCACTCATTGTGCTAATCGGGGGGATCCCTGCATATGGCGCTCTTCGGGGAAGGGGTCCTCTTGTTTCGTCTGCGCTCACCGGAAGGTGAAGTGCAAGGAGAAGGGTGATGGGGAGGAGGAGAAGGGTGTTAAGGGGAAGAGAGGAAGGGTGCCTTCGGAGGACGGTGTGGGTCCGAAGCCAAAGAGGCAGAAGGTGGAGGTAGTGATTGAGGGGCCGCCTCGGGGTCCGAGCACCTCCAGGGTTGATTTGAGGGAGGTGGTTGAAGAGCTGTGGGGGTTGAGGCGGGATGTGCGAGGCATCCAAGAGGAAAACCAGAGGATCGCCGAGGCCTTAGTGCACATGAATGATCTTTGGATCATTGAGCAGGCTTGGTGGTTCAATTGGTCACAGAAGACGGATGAGTGGTGGGGGAGTACTCCGAGGGAGAACTGGCCGGGACCTCCGAGGGGTAAGGGGAAGGAGAAGGAGGAGGATAAGGGGAAGGGTAAGGAGAGGGAGAAGGAAGATGACGGGGATTTGGGGGACGATGGTTCGGACCCAGATGATGCACCTGGGTCTTCGGAGTAATAATTGTATTATTATTATTTTTGAAATATTTTGAACTTTGAGATCGAGTGAAAACATCTGAGTCAGAAGAAGTGAACTATTGGTCCGAGGTGAGGGTCTCTAGGACATCACCGAGGGGCCAGGTTTGTCAGGGTAGGCTCGGTGGAAGTCGGAGACTACTTCGGAGGCGTGGTCAAGTTCGTTGGCCGGCAGCCAGGATGTTTGGTCCGTGGTGCCTTCGTATCTGGACCACTTGACTAAGTATTGCAAGGGGCATCTTCTTCTCCTTCCGTCAATCTTGGAGTCAAGGATCTCAGAGATCTCGTATTTGGGTTCTCCGTCGACGATGACTGGGGGTTGGGGTGGGAGTATACGTTTGGGGAAGGTGTTTGGAGCTGATGGTTCTAACATGGAGACGTGGAAGACGGGGTGAATGGCTCTCATATTCTTAGGGAGTTGGTGGGTGAAGGAGACGGTTCCTACTTGTGCGATAATTTCGAAGGGGCCTAGAAACTTCTCTGCTAGCTTTTTAGAAGGTCTCGTAGTTCGGATGTTTTCGGACTTAACAAAGACTTTGTCTCCAACTTTGAAATCCAGAGGAACTGTTCTCCATCGATCCGCAGATGCTGAGTATCGAGTTTGAGCTTCGGATATAGTTTTTCGGAGTTGTTGGTGCAAGTCATCCAAGTCGACTATGAAATCGTGTGCCCGAGAGGAGGCAAGGTCGCGTTCGGGGTGAAAGGTGATGTTCGGATGATAGCCTTTATTGGCATAGAAGGGGGAGATTCCCGTCGTTGTGTTGGGGGCATTGTTGTACGCAAATTCGGCGATAGGTAATAGTTCGGACCAGTTGTTTTGCTGGTAGTTGCAATACACTCGGAGGTACTATTCGGGGGTTTGATTCATGCGTTCAGTTTGTCCATCTCCTTCAGGATGATATCCGGAGGTGAAGTGAAGCTTCATGTCCAGGGCCTTTCCGAGGGAGCGGAAGAACGAGGACACAAACTCGGATCCTCGGTCCGAGGTGACATGTGATAGTACCCCATGCTTTGAGAATACCTGGAGGACGAATAGTCTGGCGAGGGTTGGAGCGGTGATTGTGTCAACGGTGGGAATGAAAAGGGATTGCTTCGTTAGGCGGTCTACGATGACGAGGATAGTGTCGTAGCCGTCCGAAGTGGGTAGTTTCTCTATGAAGTCCATGGAGATGGAGTTTCACGGACGTTCAGGGATCGGTAATTGCTTGAGTAGCCCATAAGGGCGATGTCTCTGTGGCTTAGACCTCATACAAGTGGTGCAAGATTTAACGTAGGACTTAACGGAATCTCGGAGTTCGGGCCAGACATAGTCTCTTCGGATGAGTTCTAGTGTCCGATTCTGGCCAAAATGTCCTGAGATTGGGTGGTCGTGTTTGTCTTGTAGAACTCGGAGTCGGAGGTTTCCATGATCGGGGACGTAGATTCTTTTATCGAGGAGGAGAAGTCCGTCCTCGGAGATGGTCCATCGATCGGTGAGGTTGTCCATTCGGGACGAGGTTGTGGGGTCTTCTCGGAGTGAGGTTCGGATGTCTTTGTGGAGTTGTTCTACGTCCATGATCATTGCAGCCCACATTACCGGAGTGTACAGGGAGGTGGCTCGGAGAGATGATACCAGTTGTTCCATTGTAAAGACTGGTCGGAGGTTGTGCAGATTGATCTTGGCGTAGTCGCTTCCTCCCTCTTTAGGGTAGATGTCCCATCGTCTAGTCAGTGCATCGGGCTTAGCGCTGAGGTGACTGGGTTGGAAGCGGATTACCATGTTGAATTGGGAGAGATATTCGGACCATTGGACCTGCCGATGGGTGAGTAACTTGGTTGTTGAGAAATACTCTAAATTCTTGTGGTCGGTAACAACGTCAATTGGATCTGCTGAACCTTCTAGGTAGTGCCTCCAGGTTTTGAAGGCCTCGAAGATGGCCAGTAGTTCTTTGTCGTGTACATCGTAGTTCAATTCCGGAGGGGTGAAGGTTTGCGAGTGGAAGGCTATGGGGTGGATGTCGTTGTCTGTTGGTGATATGGTGGAGAGAATTGCTGTGAGGGCATAGTCCAAGGTGTCGGACTCGACAATGAGTTGAGATCCGGGGATCCACTGTTACAGGATCGGTGCCATGGTGAATGCCTTCTTGAGAGTCTCGAAGGATGTTCTGCAATTCTCAGTAAAGTTCCATGGAGTATCTTTTCGTGTCAAACGAGTTAGCGGCACTGTAATGTCGGAGTAGTTGAAGATGAAGCGTCGGTAGAAGTTTGTGAATCCAAGGAAAGACTGAATGTCTTTGATTTTTTGGGTTTCGGGCCATTCCTGGATGACTTTGACTTTGTCGTCGGCCATGGTCAGGCCCTTCGGAGAGAGAATGTATCCAAGGTACTCCACGGTGTCGGTGTGGAAGAAGCACTTGTCTGCCCAGGCATATAAGTGGTTCGCTTGGAGGTGTCGGAGGACTTCTTTGACGTGGTTTCTATGTTCTTCTAGATTGTCGGAGTAGATAAGGATGTTGTCTAGGTATACTAGTACGGACAGATCTAGGAGGTCGGAGAAGACGTTGTTCATGAATTGCTGGAAAGCGGCCGGGGAGTTGGTGAGTCCGAAGGGCATCACACTCCATTCGAAAGATCCATAGCATGTGTGGAAGGCGGTCTTCCATTTGTCGCCTTCTCGGATGCGTACCAGGTGGTACGCATGTCGGAGATCTATCTTGGTGAATATTCGGGCCTTTTGGGGACTGTCCAGGAGGTCAGAGATTCGGGGGAGTGGGTAGCGATCCTTCTTCGTTATCTTGTTTAGTCCACGAAAGTCGACGCATAAGCGTAGTGATCCATCTTTCTTTCGCGCGAAGAGGACTGGAGCGCCCCCAGGGGAGCGTGAGGGTCGTATGAACCCTGTGGATATGTTTTCATCTAAAAACTCTTGGAGGGACTTTAGTTCACTTTCGGAGAGAGAATAGATCTGACCGAATGGGGGTGATGTGCCTTCCTCCAGTTTGATCTTGAGGTCGTAGGGTCGGTGAGGGGCTAAGGTGTTGGCCCGAGTTTTGCTGAAAATGTCTTTGAACTCATGGTACTTGCTCGGAACGTTACTCAGGTCTATCGGACCTTCTTCGGAGTCTTGGCGGTCGGAGAGGAAGAGCTGGAAGGTTTGTGTACCCTCCATTCTTGATATTCGGGCAAAAGCTGCTGCATTGACTAGAGCAACCTTTGGTGCCATGAGCTGTGGTTTCGGAGGGGACAGAGTTTCGGATGAGCACGGAGTCATAGCTGCTGGCTCGGATGGTACCTGGAGATTAGTTGTGGTCGGAGAGCCGAACGATATACTGCCCAATACCCAGTCAATCAACGGATTGTAGCGGGTGAGCCAGTTGTGTCCGAGGGCTGCCGAGCAACTAGAATCCAATGGAGTTATGTAGAACGTAATGGTGTGGTGCTCCCCTGTTGGGAAGCGAATGTGGAGGTCGATGGCTTTTCAAATTACGGAGTTGGAGGAGCCATCGAAGAGTCGTAGTGGAATCGGAGTGATGTCGTAGGTTCGGAGTTAATGCTTTACAGCGTAGTTGGAGTCCAGGAAGCAATGAGTTGATCCTGAGTCTATTAGTGTGTCAATATATGTGGTTTCAAGGTGGAGACGGATGGTCAAGGAGTTCGGACTGGAAAGAGCGGATGCGTTGAGTCTCATCTCCATTGGTGCATCATTGGGTTCAGCGCAGCCCCTAACTGATGCTGGAGTCGAAGGGCTGCTTAGAGATTTTTTGACTCCGAGGTATCTTCTACTTCGGAGATCGTTGCCTCGGTCGTGCTTTCTACGATAGTTGTCGCACGTCCTTTGGCGGCGGTGGAGGTTGACTTGGGACATTCTTTTGCTACGTGACCGGTTCTTCCACAGAACAGGCAGAGGTTGTGCTTGAAACGGCGTTGTCGTTCTTGAGGTGTGAGCTTGCCGTCTTTGCCGAGTTTCACGCTCATGTCCAAGGTTGGCTTATTCGGGGTTTGGCTGGGGTTCGGAGGTCTGGCGCTTGTACTTGCGATCAGAGCCGTTGGTGCCCTGTTCCTGTCATACGGACATTCAGGGGCTTTGGACGTGGAGGCTTCCCGAGACATTTCAGAGCGCCTTTCCCAGTAATGGGAGTCAATCGACTGAGACAGTCGTCATAGTTGTAGTAGGGAGTCGGGCTTTCCTACGCGGGCGATTTTGTCTTTGATCCTATTGGGTAGGCCATTGTAGTATTGGCGACGGAGTGTGGAGTCTCCCCACTGAACGCGAACGGCGAGCCTGTTGAATTCCACCACGTACTTTGTGATGCGTTGGTTGTCGCGCATTCGGAGGGCTTCGAGGTCAGCTTCAGCCTCTCCTTCTGGATTGTGGGGGCCGAAGTTGGCTTTGAGTTCAGAGACAAATTCTTGATAATTGTAAAGCCAGTAGGGGTCTTCTTCGGAGGAGAGACCGGGTTCGAAGTAGTCCAAGGCAGTGCCCGTTAGATATGATAGTACATAGGTTACTTTGGCACTGTCGGAATCAAAGGCGTCAGGGCGGTCTCGAAAGTTTAAGGTGCACTGCACCAGGAATGGTTGTAATTTCTTGGCATTGGAGCCATCGAAGGGGTCGGGGTCTCGAATCTTGGTCCGAGCTGATGATTTCTTTGAGCCGGACAGATGTTTAGCTAACATGGTGATGGCTTCCGCCAAGTTGGCATCACCAGGAGCGTCGTCCGAGGGTGGCATTGGGTTCTCTTGGAGCGGGTTTGACGAGTGTTCGGATGGTGGGTCTGGGGCTGGTGGAGGGTTTGGTGGCATATGGACGTCAGGTTCTGCGGCAGATAAGTTTGGGGTTAGGGATGCGTGGCATACCGAAGCTTCCGTAAGTCTTTGAATGGCTCTGATTCGTTCGCTGCATCTCATAGATGATCAGGAGTGTCAGTTCAAATATACTGTTAGAGTCTGAGTTCGTGTCAGGTCTGAGCTGATGTAAGTCGGTCCGAGTCATGTGTTTGGACTCGTAAGGACTTGGCTTCAACTTTAATGTTACCCCCTCCTCGACCGTCAGTCCTTTATTTCGGAGGTTTGGAGAAGATAAGCTTTCGGAGTTCAAGAGTGAGTGGGAATACAAGTCGATATTCGAACTAAGGTATAGTACAGAAGTCTGGAGGTATTTATACATGCGATCCTTATTGTAACTAATTAGGAATGATCAAGAAAACAATAAGATGAACGAAAGCGGAGTACAAGAAGAATATACATTGGTGTTACAATAAGACTATTGTTCGACGAAAAGGGAAGATGTCCGAGGTCTGAGAATAACGATGCTGGTGGGGCTCGGAGACGGCAATGTAGGTTCGGACTTGATTCGGAGTAGGGTTCCTTCGTAACACCCTATGTCGGATGTCCGGGATGTCGGAGTTATATCGTGGATATAACAATAAGACAATAGAGATGTGGCAAAGGATAGGATAATAGGGAGTGGCCGAGTATAACACAATGGAGTCGTGACCGGGGATAATACAAGGACAGGAGTTCCCAAGAGGAGACAGACTGAAGGGTGAAGACAGGGAGTGTGGATGGTGGTCATGCCGAGCCAAGACCAGTGTATCAAGTGTTATGCATGCGGCATGGACACTTGGTGGTGGATATAGGATGGTTGCTCGGTTGGCATTGCCGAATGGATGGGTCTCGGTACATGTACTTGACAGGATAGAAGAAAGACCAGGAAGAGTGCCAAGAGTGTCGGCCCAAGTAAGGGATTTCAGATGGGAGAAGGGAAGCCAAGAGGATGTAAACCAAGTCAATATTCAGAGTGAAGAACTGTCAGAATTTGGTAATGCCAAAATATCAGTTAAGTCCTGCAAACCATTCTGGAGTGGCTGGGCTTCAATGTGCATGTGTGTTGTGCCCTGCTGTTCCATGTGTGCCACTAATTTGGATGGTAAGAGGTCTCATGAAGATGCTGAGGGTGTTGGCTTGAGTGAAGGACTTTAGAGATGGGAAACGGACAAAGGGGTGTGAACCGATTTGATATTCTGAGTGAGGAACTATCTACATACATCCTGCTACTTATATAGTTCAGAAGCAAGATGTGGAACAGGGTGGCATAAGAAATGAAAACAATAAGGTATGAAGAAACCACATGGAGGCATTGTCCACAGTGATCAGAAATAGAATAAGGAATATAAGCGGGGTTAGAATAATGGAGTATGGCTGAGAATAAGATAATGAAGTGGTGGGTGAGAATAGAACAATAGAGGATGACTGAAGATAAAACAATAGGCAGTGGCCAGGATAATGAGTGGCCGTCATGTTGTTCAGGGGGAACGGTTGAAGGGATGGAAGGATAATGGAAGACGAGACAGATAGGATAGAAGAAGAAGCCTAGACAGTGTACCGGATGTACCAAGCCAAGCCCATGTGATAGTGAGAATAATATGGGTGCAGGACGGGTGGTCAGTCAGTATTACTGAGTGTACCAGAGTTTGATATCAAGGTCTTGACAGTATCCCCCCCTTAGTGGCTGAACCCATGAAGCCAGGGAGTGGGAGTTGAATATACGGCTCTGACGCCTTATTGTGATGTCACAAAGGTTTGGGATTTGGTGCTGGAACATGATCCTCACTTCCATCAACACGCATACCTTATCACTGTCTACTGCAACAAGATGGGTTACAAAACAGATGAGGAAAATGTGCAGAAGGCTGAAATAGAAAGGAACAGGTTGGAGAGGCAGCAGAAGCAAGAGGCTGAGGCCGCCCGAATTGCCGAGGCCAAGGCCAAGAAAAAGGAGGGTGAGGATGCAGCAAAAGTGGCTGCTAAATCAATGGGAGAGAGGGAAGGGACTGATAGTAGAGTGGCCGACGTTACTGCTGGAGTGGCCGAGAAGAATCGGGAGGGGTTGGCAAAACAGGTGGGGGACTGGGGCCTCGAGGATGCAACTGGGACAGGACCTCCTCTGAATGTGGGGGACCAGGGTGAGGTTCCTGAAAGTGAGGGTGCTGGTGCCACAGGGGCTCCCAAAGTTTCAGGAAGACCGGGGTCTTTGCTCTGTAAGAGGGGTAGGAGTACGGGAGCAGAGTCTACCAAGAAAACAAACGTGAGGAGAGTGCTGATGGGGGGTAAGGTATGTGGGGAATTTTTTATTTTATCTATTATTTTTGATTTCTTTTCTTCATTAGCCCAAGAAAAGGCTGACCCAATGATGGTCGCCATCTCTTCATCCTCCTTGCGATCATTGCAAGGAACGCAAGGAGAATTGTCAGGTGAGGAACGTAGGGGCAGCATGTGGGCGATGCAATGCCTGTCGTGTGAAGTACAGCCTGGCAGCACAAGGTCAAGAGTCGGGAAGAGGTGGAGTCAGAGAGGGAGAGTGAGGAAGAACAGAGCGAGCAGGATGAAACAGAAACAGAACAAGAGGAGCGGCCAATGAAGAGGCTGAGAAGGGCTGTCATGATGCAGTTGAGCAAGCAGCCGATGGGACTGAGGCCGAGTGGTCGATCAATGACTGTGGATGTCCCGCAGCCGGCAGAGTTGGGGTCCTGGTGCATCGTTGTGATCTGGGAAGACATCCTGCAGGGGCAGGCAGCTATGACCCAAGTTTTCCTCCAGATTGCGGAGGTGGCTGAGTGCATAAGTCGCACTATGACTTTGGCAGATGAGAATCAGCGCGGTGGTTCAGGAATCCCAAGCCATATGAGAGTCCTGGAAGAGTTGGGTTGTTAAATCCGCGTGTCAGCGCTTGGCTAGAGACTTCCAGAAGGATTTTTGGAGGGTTCTGAATGGTTCCCAAAGGGGGAATTTGTATTCCAGGGGCAGGGGAACTAAGGATTGGACTCAGGATCGGAATCAGAGCGGATGGAAGTTGGGAACACCGGGGGTCTTAGGACTGTTCATAGTATAGGGTGGTACAAGTGGTTCAAGGTCCCAGGGACTTGGCTTCAACTTATGTGTTGCGCCCTCCTCAATCATCTGTCCAGAATTTTGGAGAGTCAGAAAGTTTACTGGAACTTAATCGGAAACTATAACGCAGAATTAAGTTGATATTCGTACTGGCAAATAGTCCAGTTGACTGGTGACTTATATACATGTATCTAGTCTTGTACTATCTTTTACCAAGTAAAGACAAGGGGGGGGAGAGAGTATAAGGGGCAATATAAAACAAAGAACAAGGAGTGAGGTAGGCGATGATCCTGCACGTCATCTATCAAAGGAGCAGAACCTTGACTTCAGAATCTTCGGAGGTTCGGAAACACGGAACCTTGGAATGATGTATCAGACATCCAGAAATCGGTTTATTCAGTCTTGATCAATTGGAAAGGTCCCGGAAACAGCGTAGGTGGTTGTGGGGTTTAATGTGGGTTTGTTTGGCGGCATGGGCCATAACAGTATCCCTCCACTAGGACCGAGCCCTCGAGGTCCTAAGCTTAATCTTGCTGTGAATTGAGCGGAGAAGAGCATGGGACTATTTTTAGGTGTATTGGGACGTAATGGGTGTTTTCTGCAGCGCCCGTCCGATGCATATATAAGGAGGCTTTTCTTCTCTCCTGAGTTCCTTCCTGCCCCTAACCATGTCTGGATTAGAACAGGACATCGAAGCGGAGGTTTCGGTGCAGGTGCGTTCCTTCAAAGTCAAGTGTGCGAAGGAGATTCGCTCGATGAGGGTGGAGGGGGCACGGAAGTTGGAAGCTGCTCGGGATGTCGGAAAGGATCTGAGGGGCAAAGTCCGAAGGTCGGGGGAGTGTCCTGCAACTCGAGTCTCGGTTGAAATTGTTGATTAGTTTAGCTCATATTAATACTCTAACAAGAAAGGGTCTAGTTCTAGAGAATCTACATGGTACTGTTAGTCTAATGGATGGTACGGGATTCCGTGGTGATCAGGATTCTTCCTGAGCAGAGTTTTCGGAGGGTTGGATTTGAGTGCTGAGTGAAGACTGCTGGCTCCATATTGCCAAGAATCAGCTAGGGTAATCTAAATGAGTAGTACTCAATGCCCTGTTGATCAACGGATCGTAGTGGGTGAGTGTGGTCCTTGCAACTAAAATTCTGACAGGGTTTGGGGGGTCGGATTTGGAGGGTCGGAGTTCGGAGGGTCGGAGTGTTTCCGCAGAGGGGTCGAAATCTTTTGACGATTGGTCATGGGGGGTCATATTACTGAAAAGGTTGGATGCATTGTTTTGTTTTACGTCTGTAGGCATAGTTGGTGTTTAACGTGAACAACTGGTGCTGGAGTCAGGGGCCTAACTTCTTATTCCTCGGTTTCTGAAGCATCTGACGTCTCAGACTCTTCTTCAACCTCTTCTGTCATGGAGGCTGCACGCCCTTTGGTGACTGTGGTGGTGGATCTCAGGCATTCCTTGGCTGAGTGGCCCGATCTGCCACAGAAGAGGCAGAGGTTTTGTTCGAAGCAGTGTTGCTGTTCTTGCGGTGTAAGTTTTCTGTCTTTTCCGATTTTGGACGAGAGATCCATGGTAGTCCTGCTACCACTGGACGGGGTCGTGGGTTGGCCTACATTTGCCGTCTTATTGCCCATGTTAGGGACCAAATACGTGGTCCCAGCAGTCCTCTCTCTGTCGTAGGGGCGGTCAAAGTTCTGAGTGGAGGGGGGCTCTCTGGTGATTTCCAATCATTGCTCCCAGTAGTGGGCATCCATGGATTGGGACAGGAGACGGAGTTGGAGCAGGGAATGGGGCTTTCCTACTCTAGAGATCTTGTCCTTGAATCTGCCAGGGAGTCCGTTGTAGAACTGGCGACGAAGTGCAGCGTCGCCCCAGTGGATGTGGGTGGCTAGTCGATTGAATTCGACTACATATTTCATGATGCACTGATTATTGCACATGCGGAGGGTCTCGAGGTCTGCTTCGGCCTCTCCTTCTAGGTCATGGGGGCCCAAGTTGGTTTTGAGTTCATTCACAAACTCCTCATAGTCATGGAGCCAGTCTGGCTCGTTGGGGGTGGAGAGGGCTGGTTTGAACCAGTCCAGGGTGGTACCAGTCAGGTATGACAGTATATAGGTTACCTTGGCGCTCTCGGTATCGAAGGTTTCAGGGCAGTCACGGAAGTTCAGTCTACATTGCACTAGGAAGGCTTGTAGTTTCCTTGAATTGGATCCATCAAAGGTATCCGGGTCTCGAACCTTGGTGGCGCAGGGGGCTGATCTTCTGGGGCTGGCTAAGTTACTTGCCAGCACAACGAGGGCCTGAGTGAGATCAGGCACAACATTGGGTCCTAAGGTGGGGGCCCCTCCTGGGTGTGCAGGAGGCGGTGGTGCTGTGGCGGGTGGTGCAACATGGGGTTGGACGACAGGGGGTGGTGCAGTAAACAGGGGTACGGTGGGTGGTGCAATGAATGGTGGTGCTACGGGTGGTGGTGCCATGGGCGGAGGTGCGAAGGGTGGTGGTACGTAGGGGGGCACCAACAAGTCTGACGGTGCTGCTATGGATGGTCCTGAACTGGACCGCATATCCAATGGTGATGATTGTTGAATTGCCGGGGGGTGGTTCACGAGGAGGGTTGGTCAAATTTGAATGCAGGTGTTGATCTGTGTCCGAGAATCCGGAGTCGGAAGAAGGCTCCAGGGGATGAGCTGGGGCTGAGGCATCTGAAAACTTGGTCCAGGGACAGGCAGTTCTCAGGGGATGGATGCACGGCGGGCAGACACCTGAGTGATTGTCTGCATGGCTTGTGAACGTGTGATAGGTCTCATGCTTAATGACGATCAGGAGTGTGAGTACGAGTATACTGTTAAATCTGCGTGTCGGCACTTGGCTAGAGACTTCTGGGAGGATTCTCAGAGGGTTCCAAATGGTTTCTGAAGGGGGGATTTGTATTCCAGGGGCAGGGGAACTAAGGATTGGACTTGGGATCAGAATCGGAGTGGACGGAAGTCGGGAACGCTGGGGGTCTTGGGACTGTTCACGGTATAGGGTGGTACAAGTGGTTCAAGGTTGCAGGGACTTGGCTTCAACTTATGTGTTGCACCCTCCTCGATCATCTGTCCCTAATTTCGGAGAGTCGGAAAGTTTACTGGAACTTAATCGGAAACTACGATGCAGAATTAAGTCAATATTCATACTGGCAAATAGTCCAGTCGACTGGTGACTTATATACATGTATCTAGTCTTTTACTATCTTTTACCGAGTAAAGACAAGGGGGGGGAGAGAGTATAAGGGGCAATATAAAACGAAGAACAAGGAGCAGGATCATCGCATCGTCTATCAAAGGAGCGGAACCTTGACTTTGGAATCTTCGGAGGTTCGGAAACACGGAACCTCAGAATGATGTATCAGACATTCAGAAATCGGTTTATTCAGTCTTGATCGATCGGAAAGGTCCCGGAAATGGCGCAGGTGGTTGTGGGGTTTAATGTGGGTTTGTTTGGTGGCATTAGGCCATAACACAGGTGGGAGTGGGAGTACAGGAGAAGACCAGTTGAAGGATGATGATGGGGAAGGGGATAAGGGGGATAAGGAACAGGATGAGGAGATGGTGATAGATGAGACTTTGAAAGATGACTGATAATAGAATTGCCTTTTTTTTTAAAAAAAAAAAAAGAAATGATAAGGAAGGAAATAGAAGCATGTGAGCAGAATGAAAACAAGTGAATGTGCCGGAGTTTGTTTTGGCAGATTCAGTTGGGTTGGATGGAGGGATTAATGGTATCGGGAATAGTGTGTCGGGATGGGTTTTTATGGCCCTGTCAGCAACAACAAGAGCTTCAATACTGGAGAGCGGAAGAAGGGAATGAGCAATGATACTTGTCGGTGTATTGACCAGCTCAAGACTGAGCTTTAACTAATTACCTAAGAACTGTACATATAGTCTGGCGGAGTAGCGGAGTCCAATAACAAGCAATAGAGAGAGGAGTAGAGAAATCATGACATTACCCCCCTTTTAAGGTCAATGTCCTCATTGACAATGCATGCATTGACTGTTGCCTGTCTACTGGGTGATCCAAAGTACCGGGTTGGAAGAGCTTGTGCTTGTTTGGCATAAGCACTTGTGTCACTTGTATCCCTCCCACCCGCGGTCTCGTCCGATAGAGGTGGTGAGAAGAAGGTAAACGACCCCTGCACTCGTCCTAGCCATCGTGCCGGCGTGCACGATTGGTGGGGCATCCTTTTTGCGAGAAGAAGGTAAGGCAGGGGTCGCCGAATGGATTAGTTAGTTTTTCTTGTTGCGCCCGCGTGCGTGTCAACCTCTCTGGATCTGGACCCCTCTGGAGCTCTCTGCTAGCCAATGGATCATCCTTTCGTTGCGCCGGCGTGCGCAACGTTTATGGGTCGTTTCCTCGTCGCGCCGGCGTGCGCGGCGACTCGGTTTTCTTTTACAGATTGTTTCTTCGTCGCGCCGGCGTGCGCGGCGATTCGATTTTTGTTGCGCCTGCGTGCGTTCACTCTTTTCGTCGTCGCGCACTCGTTGCGTCGAGTCGCCGCGTCCACCACCACCGCGCGTGTTGCACACGTGTCGCACTCGTCGTCGCGCACGTGTCGCGCTCGCTGCTGCGCCCAGACTGGCCGCGTCCTCCACCGCTGCGTCAAGTTGTACCGCCCACACTCGCCACGTCCACTACCGCACCTGCCCCTGCACCCCTTCGCGCACGTGCCGTAGTCGCCGTTGCGCATCGGTGCACCGCCCTCACACCTGCACCCGCACTTGCACCCACCGCCCTCGCACTATCCTCACGCCCGCTGCCTTCGCACCATCCTCACGCGCACGCCCGCCGCCTTCGCACCATCCTTACGCGCACGCCCGCCGCCTTCGCACCAATCTCACGCGCACGCCCGCCGCCTTCGCACCATCCTCACGCCCGCCGCTTTCGCACCATCCTCACGCCCGCCGCCCTCGCACCATCCTCACGCGCACCCGCTGCCACGTCCGCCGCCCTCGCACCATCCTCACGCGCACCCGCTGCCCTTGCGCCTGCGCACCGGTTGCGCCCGCCTGCGTTCGCGCCTGCCGCCGTCGCGCCCTTGTAGCGTCGAACCACCACCACCGCCGAGCGTGTCACGCAGGTGTCGCACTCGCTGTCGCGCACCTGTAGCGCTGATTCGCCACCGCGTACTGGTTGCGTTGCATTGACTCGCCGCATCCACCACCACCGCCGAGCGTGTCACGCACGTGTCGCACTCGCCGTCACACACTCATTGCGCTGATTTGCCGCTGTGCACTTGTTGCGTTGACTCGCTGCGTCCACCACCACAGAGCATTGTGCACCTCTCACATTTGCTGTCGTGCACTTGTTGTGCTGACTTGCTTGTGTCACCACTGGGGTTTGGTATGGGCCAAAAGGGTAGTTGGTGGAAGATGTGGCCTATGTGCCTGGGTGCAGCTGGGAATCGCATGTGGAACTCTTGTGTT
>QLPI01022950.1:0-11830 GCA_003314275.1 Chroogomphus rutilus
TATGGGTTTAGTGAGTGTACGGGCCATAACAATGCTCCCCTGGAGGTGCTCCAGTCCTCTTTGCCCGAAAGAAAGATGGATCACTATGCTTATGCGTCGACTTTCGTGGACTAAACAAGATAACGAAGAAGGATTGCTACCCACTTCCCCGAATCTCCAATCTCCTGGATAGTCCCCAAAAGGCCCGAATATTCACCAAGATAGATCTCCGACATGCATACCACCTGGTACACATCTGAGAAGGCGACGAATGGAAAACCGCCTTCCGCACACGCTATGGATCTTTCAAATGGAGTGTGATGCCCTTTGGACTCACCAACTCCCCGGCTGCCTTCCAGTAATTCATGAACGACGTCTTCTCCGACTTACTAGACCTCTCCGTACTAGTATACCTAGACGACATCTTGATCTACTCCGACAATTTAGAAGAACATAGAAACCACATCAAAGAAGTCCTCCGACACCTCCGAATGAACCACCTATACGCCCGAGCAGATAAATGCTTCTTCCACACCGACACTGTGGAATACCTCGGATACATCCTCTCTCCAAAGGGCCTGACCATGGCCAACGACAAAGTCAAAGTCATCCAGGAATGGCCCGAACCCCAAAAAATCAAAGATATTCAGTCTTTCCTCGGATTCGCAAACTTCTACCGATGCTTCATCTTCAACTACTCCGACATCACAGTGCTGCTAACTCATCTGACCCGAAAAGATACTCCGTGGAATTTTACTGAGAATTGCAGAACATCCTTCGAGATGCTCAAGAAAGCATTCACTATGGTACCGATCCTACAACAGTGGATCCCCGGATCTCACCTCATCGTCGAGCCTGACGCCTCGGACTATGCCCTCGCAGCAATTCTATCTACCATATCACCAACGGACAACGACATCCACCCAATAGCCTTCCACTCCCGAACCTTCACCCCTCCGGAATTGAACTACGACGTACACGACAAAGAACTACTGGCCATCTTTGAAGCCTTCAAGACCTGGAGACACTACCTAGAAGGTTCAGGAGATCCGATTGACGTTGTCACCGACCACAAGAATTTAGAATACTTTTCAACAACCAAGTTACTCACCCGTCGGCAGGTCCGATGGTCCGAATATCTCTCCTAGTTCAACATGGTAATCTGCTTCCGACCCGGTCGCCTCGGTGCTAAACCCGACGCACTGACTAGACAATGGGATGTCTACCCTAAAGAGGGAGGAAGCGACTATGCCAAGATCAATCCACACAACCTCCGACCAGTCTTTACAATGGAACAACTTGTATCGTCACTCCAAGCCACCTCTCTGTACACTCCGGTAATGAGAGCTGCAATGATCATGGACGTAGAACAACTGTTACATACCATTGCAATGGTTGGTGAATACATGTAACAAATTGCTGTTTAAATAGTGCCCACAGACTAATGCCAGATAACCTGGCATAGTGGCCTTTTGGCCCAGTTGAAAGAACACATCACTGTGGGAATTTGTTGCCTTTCACAGTATGCCAGGTTGACCAAAGGTCAGCGGTTCAAATCCCTGTGTGCGCAATAATTTAGAGGGTTGTTGCAATCACTTGGACCCCAGGAACCCTGGCTTACATGATGGTCCATGACATCATGGGGGTCTGCTATGTCAAATAGTAATTAGAGTGCTTGGGGGGAGCCACAGACAGGCCTGAGAAACCTGTTAAGATATCATCACTGTGGCACCTCGAGGGCTCGGTACCTAAGGGGAAGGTACTGTTACATACCATTGCAATGGTTGGTGAATACATGTAACAAATTGCTGTTTAAATAGTGCCCACAGACTAATGCCAGATAACCTGGCATAGTGGCCTTTTGGCCCAGTTGAAAGAACACATCACTGTGGGAATTTGTTGCCTTTCACAACAACTCCATAAGGACATCCGAACCTCACTCCGAGAAGACCCCACAGCCTCGTCCCAAATGGACAACCCCACCGATCGATGGACCATCTTCGAGGACGGATTTCTCCTCCTCGATAAAGGAATCTACGTCCCCGATCATGGAAACCTCCAACTCTGAGTGTTACAAGACAAACACGACCATCCAATCTCAGGACACTTCGGCCAGAATCGGACATTAGAACTCATCCGAAGAAACTATGTCTGGCCCAAGCTCCGAAATTCCGTTAAGTCCTATGTTAAATCTTGTACCACTTGTATGAGGTCTAAGCCACAGAGACATCGCCCTTACAGACTACTCAAGCAACTACTAATCCCTGAATACCCATGGAACTCCATCTCTATGGACTTCATAGAGAAACTACCCACTTCGGACGGCTACGACACGATCCTCGTCATCATAGACCGCCTAACAAAGCAGTCCCTCTTCATCCCCACCGTCGACACAATCACCGCCCCAACCCTTGCCAGACTCTTCGTCCTACATGTATTCTCAAAGCATGGGGTCCCATCACATGTTACCTCGGACCGAGGATCCGAGTTTGTCTCCTCGTTCTTCCGATCCCTTGGCAAGGCCCTAGACATGAAGCTTCACTTCACATCAGGATACCACCCCGAGGGGGATGGACAAACTGAACGCATGAATCAAACCCTCGAACAGTATCTCCAAGTGTATTGCAACTACCAGCAAAACAATTGGTCTGAACTACTACCCATCGCCGAATTCGCGTATAACAATGCCCCTAATGCAACGACGGGAATCTCCCCCTTCTATGCCAATAAGGACTATCATCCGAACATTACCTTTCACCCCGAACGCGACCTTGCTTCCTCTCGGGCACATGACTTTGTAGTCGACTTGGACGACCTGCATTAACAACTCCGAAAGACTATATCCGAAGCTCAGACCCGATACTCGGCTTCCGCAGATTGTCGCCGAGCGGTTCCCCCGGACTTCAAAGTTGGAGACAAAGTCTTCGTTAAGTCCGAGAACATCCAAACTACAAGACCTTCTAAAAAACTAGCAGAGAAATTTCTAGGTCCCTTTGAAATCATCACGCAAGTAGGAACCATCTCCTTCACCCTGCGACTCCCCAAAAGCATAAGAGCCATCCATCCAGTCTTTCACGTCTCTATGCTTGAACCCTCAACTCCGAACACCTTCTCCGATCGCATACTCCCACCCCAACCCCCAGTCGTCATTGATGGGGAATCCGAATACAAGATCTCCGAGATCCTTGACTCGAAGATCGACGGAAGAAGATGCAGGTGCCCCCTCCAGTACCTAGTCCGATGGACCGGATACAAAGGTACCGAAGACGAAAAATCCTGGCTGCCAGCCAACGAACTTGGCCACACCTCCGAGGTAGTCTCCGATTTCCACCGAGCATACCCAGACAAACCAGGTCCCCTGGGTGATGTCCTAGACTCCCTCACCCCGGACCAATAGTTCACTTCTTCTGACTTAGTCGTTTTCACTCGATTCAAAGACTGAAAAAATATATATATATCTACAAACACCTTCTATTCCACAGACCCAGGTGCATCATCCTGGTCCAACCCATCATCCCTCGGACCCCCTTCATCCTCCTTCTCCTTCCCCTTGTCACTTTCCTTCTCCTTCCCCTTGTCACTTTCCTTCTCCTTCCCCTTGCCCTTCTCCGGCCCTTTCCAGTTTTCCCTCGGAGAACTCCCCCACCACTCATCCGTCTTTTGCGACCAGTTGAACCACCGAGCCTGCTCGATGATTCGGAGGTCATTCATGTACACCAGGGCCTCGGCGATCCTCCGGTTCTCCTCCTGAATGCCCCGCATGTCCTGCCTCAACCCCCACAGCTCTTCCACCACCTCCTTCAAATCAACCCCGGAGGTGCTTGGACCCCGAGACGGCCCCTCAATCACCACCTCCAACTTCTGCCTCTTCAACTTCGGACCCACGCCATCCTCCGAGGCACCTCTCCCTCTCTTCCCCTTACTATCAGCCCCTCCCTCCTCATCATCCCTCTCCTTACACTTCACCTTCCGCTCCGCACAAACGAAGCAGGAAGTCCCCTTCCCCGAAGCCGGCCATACGCAAGGTTCGTCCCGGTGTTAAAGTATAGAGACTGAAATACTATCTCAGTCTCTTGGAAAAGAGCTCAAATTAGAAGTAGTTAGCTACCTGAAATACTATCTAAAAGAATAATTAACAATTGTATGAAATATGAAGATAAACTTGAACTCATACCTCAGTCTCTTGGAAAAGAGCTGAGGTCACAGAGTCACACAACTGTGAAATACAATGGCAAATTCAAACTCCTATCAAAGGCAGATATCAGAGATAATAATGAATAGACTCCATACCCTCTCTCCAATACCATCAGGTCCTAGTTGCCAGGGATCAGGAGAAAAGATGTTTGGGCTGAATATCAAATCCTTAACACCCAGTTGAAGCAGTGCTTGCATATCCGACCAGGGTCCGCAACCCAGTCGGGCACGTCCTCGGACGGCTGATAGTATATGTCAGGATGCAGACTCATCAGCAGCCTGCGGCTCGCTTTGAACGGACCGAGACCCACCTCGGCACCGTCTGCTCTAGCACCCCTCAGCTGGGAGTTTTCAAAGGCCTTCTGGGCCCGATGCACTCGGAGTGCATGTTGCTGTTGGAGCGTTCGGACGCACTCCTTCTCCCGCTCATTCAGACCCAAGCCCCCCGCTTCCGCATTCGGAGTCGGCTTCTGAGTGACTACCCCCGACGACTCCCCTTGCTGGGATTCGTCCTCCGCGATTGTGTACAGCTCCGGGATTATTTGAGAGCTCTTCACGGTTTTCTTTCGAGGCGTCTTCTTGGGCACCTTTTTTGAAGCCACCTGCTTTCGGAGCATTTCGGCCTCTTCCTCCTTTTTCTGCCTAACGGCCTCCCGATCTCTGGCCCGTTTTTCGGCCACTTCCTTGGCCTCCTCTTCGGCCTTTTCTTTGGCCTCCTTCTCGGCCTTCTCCTTGGCCTCTTTTTCGGCCTTCTCTTTAGCCTCCTCCTCGGCCTTCCGCTTGGCCTCCTCCTCTACCTTTCGCTTGGCCTCCTCCTCGGCCTTCCGCTTCTCCTCGGCCTTCCTTTTCTTCTCAGCTCAGACCTTTTTGAGCTTCTCCAAGGTCGCTCGCATCTGCACCTCCAGAACGGCTTCGTCGTCAGGGATGGGGGTGTTATGTGACGACATGGTTAGGCTACTGCTATGGAAAAGGGACCTCCCTTTATACCTTTTTTCAAATGCCTAATCACATAATCTTCCCACGGTAACCTCCGCCATCATTAAGCGCCAGGACCTTGAGGCTCGGTCCTAACAGGGGGGCACTGTTATATCCGCGATATAACTCCGACATCCCGGACATCCGATATAGGGTGCTACAAAAGAACCCTACTCCGAACCAAGTCCAAGCCTACATTGCCACCTCCGAGTCCGACCAGCATCGTTGACCTCGGACCTCGGACATCTTCCCTTTCCGTCGAACAATAGTCTTATTGTAACACCCAATGTATATTCTCTTGTACTCCGTTTTCGTTCATCTTATTGTTCTCTTGACTATTCCTAATTAAGTTACAATAAGGATCACATGTATAAATACCTCCAGACTTCTGTACTATACCTTAGTTCGAATATCGACTTAGTATTCCCACTCACTCTCTGAACTCCGAAAACTTATCTTCTCCGAACCTCCGAAATAAAGGACTGACGATCGAGGAGGGCGCAACATTAAAGTTGAAGCCAAGTCCTTACGACTCCGAACACCTGACTTGGACCAACTTACGTCAGCTCGGACCTGACATGAACTCGGACCTTAACAGGCAGCCTCCATGGCCTACCATCCCTAGACAGATGGATAGACAGAATGAGTCAAGCAGGAGCTGGAATAATATCTCTGCCTCTTCATTAATGAGAAGCAGGATGACTAGGATGACCTCCTGCCCTTGGCAGAGTTCCAGTACAATAACCATGTTCATGCCTTGACCCAAGAATCCCCATTCATGCTGGACACTGGACATCACCCCCACATGGGCTTCAAACTGTACCAACCCCCATTACACCTCAAGTCTGTAAATGAGTTTAAGGGGCAAATAGAGGGAGCTCCTTATGAGGCAAAGGTGGCCCTAATGAAGGCCATGGAGGACATTGCAACTTACTATAACTGCCGATGCCAACTGGCCTTGAGGTTTATACTAGGCAACCAAGTTTATCTTGACATGAGTGACATCCACACCTAGCCACCTCTCTAAGAAGCTGGCACATCAGCAACTTGGCCCCTACCAAGTAGAAGAGCAGGTTGGGTCCCAAGCATACTGTCTTTGCCCTCCAAAGAGCTTGAGCCACCTCCATCCTGTTTCCCAATCATCAAACTGACACCAGCACCAACTGACCCTATCTTGGGCAGGTGCCAAACAGCACCATTAGTGCCAATCTTACATGAGGGCAAGGAACTGTTAAGTACCAAAAGTGCTGAGGTTGCATGGGCCAAGTAATAATTCAAAAGTACCGACTTCACAATGCTGGCAGGGTATCAGCCAAGTCCAATAGACCAAATGGACATGGCCAGCTTCAACATACTTGTGCATTGTGCTCTACTTCTGTGTAGCCACTGATTTCAGAAGGAAGAATAACTCGGAAGGATGCTGAGGGTTTTCGCCCAAGTAAGGACTTAAGACAAAAGGACTGGGGGTTGTAAAGTTGATATTCAGAATGAAGAATTATCTACATCCATACACTGTTTATATAGTTTAAGGACTGGAGGTAGGACAGGGTAGTGTAAGATATGTAAAGGGGATAAGGTATGGAAAATGTGTGGAAGCATTGTCTACAATGATTAAAAATAGAACAATGGACATAACTGAAAATAGAACAATAGACATATCCTGAGGGAAAGCAGATCAGGGCATAAAAGAATAAGTGAAAATAGAAGGGATGGAATGAAGGAGAATGAACTGAGTGATGAACCAAATATACCAAGCCAAGACTACATACTAGTGAGGAAATGACTTGTCACTTGTGTGTGGGATTAAACGGTAGAGATTGTTTGGCAGGTATGACCAAGTAAACCGAGGCTCAGTATCATGTACTTAACAGGAATACTTCGAAGTAGAACAAGTCCTCAACAGCCAGATAAGGGTGAATCAGTTGCAATTCCTTATTAAGTGGAAGGGTTATAGCTATGAAGAGAACTCTTAGGAGAACAAAAGTAACATCAAGGCCCCCAAACTGGTTGCTGACTTCTACCACTTACACCCTAGTACCCCTCATTGAATCTGCTGTTGGGGAATGGGGAATTCTCCAATAGATATGAAGGGCCATCAAACCAGGATCAGTATAATGGATTCCAAACCTCTCTTACTCAGAAAATAATCCAACAAATCAGTCTTAAATTGACTACCAAAAAAATATAATAAATTTTGACTAGCCATTTAAGAGTGAATTATTCAAAGTAATTCACTCTTAAAATAAAGCTCTTCAAGCCCAAGGAAATCCTCCAAAAACACTTATATTTTTCGCTTATTTCTATTTGGACCCACAAGGACCCACAGCCAGGTGCCAAACACTTATACACAATGACCAAATCATATACTGAACAGGCACTGTGGTTGGCAGCTGACATATGGCACAGAGTGTTATACCTAATATGAGCAGAGTGCTATGGCTGCCGTTCATATATAGTCATAGTTAGGGGGCTTGAAAGGGAGTACAGTAGTAGATGAGGTATTTTGGTGCCATCTTCCAAGCTGATCTTCAGATCATAAGGTCAATAAGGCCCTAGAGTCTCAGTTTTTGCTTTGCTAAAGATATCCACAAAGTTGTGGTATTCTTTTGGGACATTTTCTAGGTCAACCAGGGCAGATAGAATGGAAGAGGCCTTATCTGAATGAGCCAAAGTAGTGTCAATGGCTGAGAGGTCAAGCTGAAAAACTTACAAACCTTCTAGTTTGCAGGCACATATGAAGGCTATGTTACATACCATTGCAATGGTTGGTGAATACATGTAACAAATTGCTGTTTAAATAGTGCCCACAGACTAATGCCAGATAACCTGGCATAGTGGCCTTTTGGCCCAGTTGAAAGAACACATCACTGTGGGAATTTGTTGCCTTTCACAGGCTATTGCATTAACTAGGGGGATATATGGGGCTTTTGGCTTGAGAGTGGATCCAGACTCAGGCAATGGGGCAGTGACAAATGTCAACTGTTACATACCATTGCAATGGTTGGTGAATACATATAACAAGTTGCTGTTTAAATAGTGCCCACAGACTAATGCCAGATAACCTGGCATAGTGGCCTTTTGGCCCAGTTGGAAGAGCAGATCACTGTGGGAATTTGTTGCCTTTCACAATGGCCTTCAGGATGCTGTTAGACTCATTAGAGGTAGTTTAGAACATACAGTGACTCACAAAACTGAGTCAATGTTTGGTGCTTTTGGACTATTCATTGAATAGCTTTGAATGTAAAACATATATGAAAAAAGTGTTGGTGCATTAAAGAAAGAATATGATCAGGGATATGCAACCATTAAAAAATTATATAATTCCAATCAGGGGTGATGAAGATATGGGCAATTCAAATTAAGGGCCCATTGACTCAGTTTTGTAAGAGGGTATCAGAGAAATAGTAAGTTGCAATTCTAGTACTTGGTATTGCCCCCCTTAGCCTTATTTACTGCCTCAAGTCTTCTAGGCATACTCTCTATCAAATTCTGACACACCTCTGGTGGTATGTTATTCCATACCTCCTCTACTCTCTCTCAAATTTGCCAAACTCCCTTGGGTGGTGTTGGATACTCCTTAAGCCTGTTTTTTGCATGATCCCAGAGGTGCTCAATAGGATTCAGGTCTGGAGACTGTGCAGGGCAGTCAAGGAGAGTGATATTGTTGTTTTCCATCCAGTTCTTGGCCTTCTTTGACTTGTGCTTTGGGTCATTGTCCTGTTGAAAAATTACCTGTTCCTTAGGAATTACACTTCCCTCCAGGCTAGGCAGCAGGTGGCCCTCCAAAATGGACACAAACTGATCAGCATCCACCTTCCCCTCAATCTCTGAAGCTGGCCAACACCATTCCATCCCATACACCCCTATACCATAATGTTTCCCCCTCTAAACTTGACTGTCCCCTGCACCTCTCTCTCAATCAACCCCTCCCCCTTCTGTTTCCAGACACACTGCCTCCCATCTGACCCAAACCTGTTGATTTTGGTCTCATCTGACCAAATGACCCTCTTCCAGTCCTCTACAGTCCACTCTCTGTGCTTCAAAGTAAAGGCCAACCTCAGCTGTCTATGCCTTGAGGAAGGGCTTTTTCTTCTTCACCGAATGTTTCCTGAGAACTCTTCTGACTGTTTCTGAAGAGACTAGGTGGGGGATAATTGTATGGATGTGTTTGGTGACCTGAGTAGGTTTGGTAGCTCTGCCAGTAGCAATTTGTGATAAAATAGCATGTTGATCTCTAGAGGAAAGCTTGGGGGGACAACCTCCAGAGGAGCAGGGCTGGTTGGGATGGAGGGTTCTGAGAGTCTTAAATACTGTGGACTGGCTGAGGCCAAGTCTTGAGGCAATAGTGTGAGTGGAATGACCATGAGAGGCCAAGGAGAGGATGTTTTCTTTTTGAGCAGAGGAAGTGGGGTGCATTGGAGTGTAGTGAAGTTCTGGACATGTTGGAGGGGATTAAATACCTTAATTTGAGTTCTCATGAAAGATAAGGTTACCATAGTAACCATCTATCAAGGGTTGCATGTTATATAATAGATGGAGCATCAGATTCTGATTGTTCTGATACCATCTCACAAAACTGAGTCAATGGGCCCTTGATTTGAATTTCCCATATCTTCATCACCCCTGATTGGAATTATATGATTTTTTAATGGTTGCATAGCCCTGATCAGATTCATTCTTTGATGCACCAACACCTTTTTCATATATTTTTTACATTCAAAGCTATTCAATGAATAGTCCAAAAGCACCAAACATTGACTCAGTTTTGTGAGTCACTGTTATGATATGAAAAGATGATGTAGTCATAATAAACGTAATATCTCCCCAGGTCGAAGCAATGGCAAGGTTCGGGGTAGGGTAAGGCTTCAACTTTAATGTTGTACCCACCAGATCGCACTGGACCCTAATTTCGTAAAGAGCGAGGATGTAAACTAAGTCTAAGATGAACGGACGGAAGCTTAGTTGAAATCTTAGTCGATTATCTGACTGAAGACTGAACTACAGAATGTACAAGATCTTTATACTACTTTCAAATCTACTATAATAGATAAGAAAGTCTGAGGATCGTGTGAAAAGTGAGAACAGAAATACTATGTCCCAATCTTGATCTCCTCCATGACATTGAGGGGTGATGTGTCACCCCAATTCCCAATGGAGTTACCCTATAAGGAACATAGTAGCAGATTGGATATCAGAGATAGAATGGAATTGTGAATAAGGAAGGTAGAGCGGAACATATTAAATGTAAATGAAGTGAAAATGGATTTGCGAGCATATGGGGATTGACATAAATGAGTGGAGTGTATTGACAGGTACATGTGATGCCAAGACGGATACATGAGGTACATATAGTTGCATATAGTTACAAGGTGCATATAGTTCGAGGGTTGAGGGTGTATGATGGAATAGGCGAGTGAGGGTGGAGTTAGGCTGAGCAGGCTAAAATGAATAGTTGGGCATGCCGGCATACAGTTCCTAATAGTCACTGTATATATATACTATGGTTAGGGCACTCTACTCATTTCGGGAATAGTGATATGTGTTCCCTTTGAATATAGAACTGAGATGCTGGGGATGCCAATTATCATCGATGAAGTTGATGATAGCCGCAGATGATGCCTACTGATAGTGGCTGCTAACTATAGTATCTGCTTGGTATGAGGTTTATTTATGGTGGTCGGTCATATACTCAACTGGTGGGTTCGGTCCTTGTTCAGTAAGCACTTGGCAGTGACCTGTTTTCTGGGGTTCTCCTGACAATAGGCAACTTACCTTGTTTATCTGGTCAAGCCTTATCTCTAAACTCCAGTATTTGGTTTCTGGCAAGGAATCTGCACTGGAGGCCTAGAAGGTCATCAATGTACAGTATATTTCATAGGTCTACTATGGCTTATCACCTCAAGGCTTATGAGAGCTTCTATCAGATTGAATATGATTCTGCTAATCCCATTGATATCTACCTCAATGCTATTAAGACTACCTGTCAGATACTCAAATTATTGATGACATAGAAACTATGGACATCCTTCTTATGAATCTCCACTTATCCTATCATATCATTTGTACTTCTATTTTCACTGCCAAGGCTAAACTAACTCTTACTAATATAAAGTGAATTTTGACTAGCATATCTTCCTCTATTATTGCTATCAAATCTAAGCCCTCTAATTTTGCCTTTGCTACTCAATCTAGATGAGGTAGAGGATGGAAAGCTATTAGTGATCATGTTTCAGGTTCCTCAACTGGTTATAGTACCTGCAAAGCTGAAAAAGGTTATTATTGGTGCAATCCAAGTAATGAAGGCTGTTGTTATCATTGCAGTTATTTAGGTCACATTGCAGCACATTACATTCAGGATATACCTTAGCATGTCAAGGAGTGGGTTATAGCAGGTCTATCATATCAGACATAGGCTCATTTCATCTCAGTCATTGATATAGCTCAAATATAATTTCATACTTCACTTACCAGTCAAACTTCATCTCCCATTCCTTCTCACACCCCTTCACCTGAGTTTGTGATATATATCTGATTATCAGATATGGTGAGAGCTGTATTGTTCTATTTATTTAGTGGGAGCATTGGTTCTGTTTCATATTGTTACGATAATGATAAAGACATAATCGTATAATATTAAATCTCCCAATGGCGAGGTTATTGGCGAGGTTCGGAGTTGGGGTTG
>QLPI01022951.1:0-13005 GCA_003314275.1 Chroogomphus rutilus
ATATGATAATACAATATATTGAGGTTGTCCTCTCAGGGGTGAATGCAAGTTTGCACCCAACACCTGACACACAGACTTAACACACATTCTCAATCTTCTCTCTTTCCATGAGATGCATAATATAATAGAGATTGGAGGGGGAAATCTTAGAAGGGCAACCACCAGAGGACTTGGTGATGTCAGGAAAGTGTTTCCTGTGAATCTTGGAGATGAAACCAACAGAGACACCAAGGTAAGAATAGATATAATGGCCAGAATGACCAAAAAAACACCAGATTTAAGCAGTTGGATGATAGAGTTAACTTTGGCAGCAGAGAGGAACTTCATGGTTGAAAATAAGGGGGCAATTGGTGTTGTTTGGATAGAAACAAACCTTAATTATGATCATGTGATATCACGTGACATATCACGTGATTTTGAGCTCTGTATGTATCTTTTTTGATGAAAAAAATAGAGGGGACACAACCATTCACATGTTTAATTATTTTAAATAATTAATATCTTGGCCAATATTGAGGATTACATAATAATCCTGGTGAGTGACCTCAAGCTAAGATGCAGGGCTATCATGATAAATTATATCAGATTTTGTGCTTATGTGATCATTGCATTATTTGCTACACAATCAAAGTGTTCACAACATGTGAATGGTTTTGTCCCTTACTACAAGCTGGAAACTAAGTCAGAAACTAGGATGCAAATTAAGTCGATATTTGTACTGGTAAATAGTCCAGTCGGGGCTTATATACATGTAAACTATCTTTGTATTTTCTACTATCCAGTCTAAAGCCAAGGGGAAGGAGGAAATATGAGGAGTCAATAGAAAAAGAGAGAACAAGGGAAAAAGGTATATGGTAATCCTTTGAGATGCCTTCTGCAGGGACAGAATCACAGCTGTGGAATTATGGAGCTTCAGGATTTCAGAACTGTGGGTTTATGAGAGGAATCATGGGAAGGTTGGTCAGAGGTCCATTCTTGAATGATTGTGGCCAGAAAATCCCCTGGGAATGGCATTAGTCGTTAACTAGATCAGTTTGGGGGACAGACCATAACAGAACTCCTTGTTCACTGTTTCATTCTGACTACTGTTTCAGCTTCCTCTATAGGATTCCCTTTCTCTTTAATTTGAATTTATCTGAAAATAACAACTAGTATAACACCTATATGTAAAGTAGTCATTCTATAGTCAGAATATTGATTCCCCTGCTCACTTGTATAACCTTTCCCTCAGAAATTAGGGACTCTGTGTGTCAAGTACATGTGCCAAGTGTCTGGTAATTTGGCAGTGCTGACCAAGCAGTTAGTCTAAGTCTGTTATGACTTGGTAAAGTCAAGGAGTCAGTCAAGTCCTGCAGACCATTTGAGGTAGCTAGGCTTCAACATGCTTGTGCGTTGTGCCCTGCTGTTCTATACGTGCCACTGATTTGGACAGAAGAGAGACCCGGGAAGATGCCAAGAGTGTTCTCCCAAGTGAAGGACTTTAGACAGGAGAAAGGCAGACAAGGGGATGCAAACCAAGTTGATATTCAGAGTGAGGAACTATCGACATACATCCACTACTTATATAGGTTAAGAAATAAGATGTGGAACAGGGTGGTATAAGGAATGGAGAACAATAAGGTATGAAGAATTATGTGGAGGTATTGTCCACAGTGATCAAGAATAGAATAGGAAATGTAGGTGAGAATAGAATAATGAAATATGGCTGAAAATAGAATAATGAGAGAGTGGATGAGAATAGAACAATGGAAAAATGGCCGAAGATAAAACAATAGGGCTGTGACCGAATAATAAATGAATAACAATTGTTCCTAAGGGAATCGGGTAAGGGAAGGGATGGGTAATGAGGGAATGGTGATGGATGGAGGATGTGGGATGAGAGTGGTGAACTATATAATGTACCAAATGTACTGAGCCAGGGCCGTGAACCAGTGATGGAAGACTTGTCACTGGTATGTGGGTAAGGGTCGGTTGGTTGGTATTGCTAAGTTAATGGGTACTCAGTATGTGTACTTGACAAAGTCCATGCACAAATGTCCAAGCCACATACAAGTCACTTGGTGCACCAGTGTCAAGTACACATACCAAATGTCTGGGAATTTGGAAGTGCCGACCGAGCAGTTAGACTACACCCACACACAAGTGTCCAAGCCACATACAAGTCACTTGGTATGCTGGTCTTGGCTCAGAACATCCACCATCCATATTCCTCATCCCTACCCCTCATCTACTCTACCTCATTCACCATCCATTAATCCTACCCCATCTGTTCCTTATTCCTCAACCCACCCTACTTTGCGACATCCTGTCCTTGTTTTATCCTCAGACACAACCCTATTGTTTTATAGTTGGTCACTCCCTATTGTCCTATCCTTGGCCACATTCCTACTATTCTATTCTTTATTGTTCTATCCCCATTTACATTCCTCCATTCTATTTTTGCTCATTGTGGACAATACCCCCACATGCTCTGCATATCTTATTGTCCCACATTCCTTATTCCACATGTCACTTCTTAACCTATTGTCAAGTCCATGATACCGAGCTCTGATTCACTCAGTATTACTGACTGACTGACTGACCAACCAACCTTCCTTTACCTATACTATCCTCACTACCATGCGGTCTCAGCTCGGCACATCTGGTACATTGTCTAGACTATCTCTCCCACCTATCCCTTCCACCTCTCACTATTCTCTCATTTCCCGACCATTCCCTTATCCGACCACCCCTGGGACACTCGATATCCACTTATTATTCCAGTCACGGCCCTATTGTTTTATCTTGGCCATCCTCCATTGTCTTATTCTCATCCACTCCTTTATTATTTTATTCTCAGCCATACTCCATTATTCTATTCTTGCCTACATTCCTTATTCTATTCTTGATCAGTGTGAACAATGCCTCCACATGGTTTTTCATACCTTATTGTTCTCCATTTCCTATGCCACCCTGTTCCGCATCTTGCTTCTTAATCCATATAAGTAGTGGATGTATGTAGATAGTTCCTCACTCAGAATATCAACTTGGCTCAGACCCTCTCATCTGCCTTTCCCCTGTCCAAGTCCTTCACTCAAGCCGACGCCCTCGGCACCTTTTCCAGCATCACTCCTGTCCAAATTAATGGCACGCATGGAACAGCAAGGTGCAACGCATGAGCACATTAAAGCCTAGCCACCCTGAAATGGTCTACAGAACTTGACCAAATCCTCGGCCTTACCGAGTCATAACAGTATATTCTGAGTGACACTGCTTTCTGTGCCACCTCCATTCTTACGATCATGCCCCCACATACTAGGTCCACAGCCCATATGGATGACAATTGGCTCACCCCCACAGTAAATCAACGAAGGGAGTGTGAAGCCTCAGGGACCCCACCCCTTCTCATTGGTTATATGTACTTCATTGACAATAGAACTGCAGCACCTCACCTCCCCCTTTGAGCAAGAACCACACATCGAAGAGATTGCTGACGATGACATTGAATATGCAGATTACGACAATGATGATCAAGAACCCCATCTAGCAGAGGACGAACCCGGTTCAGTACATTATGATACAGATGCTGAAACCAAGGAACAGCCTCAGCACCACCGACAGGCAAACACACCTGAACCTCCCCACACTCCAATAGCCATGCCTCCCCAACCCATGGTAGCACCCTATCAGCCCGTGGCCATACCCCCTCCATCCATGGCTATACCACCGCAGGCCAGGCAAGCTCCCTGAGCCAGACCAGCCCCACAGGCCAAGCAAGCTCCCTGAGCCAGGCCAGCCCCACAGGCCAGGCAAGCTCCCTGAGCCAGACCAGCCCCACAGGCCAGGCAGGCTCTGCAAGCCGGGCCACCTCCTAGGGCCAGGGCCCCCATAAACCCAACCAACAATAATGACCTTCTGAATGCCATTCTTGAACTCAGCAGAACTGCCTGGAACCACTGACAAGATGGTCAAGCCTCCAGAATTCGAGAACCAGAACCCTTTGATGGGACCAACCCAAAGAAGTTGAAGGGCTTCATCTTCCTCTGCAGAATGAACTTCTGCACCCGGCCTAACTCGTTCCTCGACGATAGGCAAAAAGTCAATTACATGGTCTCCTACCTGAAAGGAATGGCTCTGGAATGTTTCGAGCCTTACCTGATGGGTAACCCCAATACAGAACCCCGCTGGACCAGCAATCTGGAGCTTTTTATAGATGAGTTACAGATCAACTTTGGCTCTTGGGACAAGAGAGCCGATGCTGAGATAGCCCTCGAAAAGCTAACTATACAGGACAATCACAAAGCCACTAGGTTTTTTGTGGAATTTTACATGCTCACAGCTTTTGTCAATTACAATGACAATGCTCTCCTCCGCAAGGCATACACAGCACTGCTGAAGCGCATCAGATATGGCCTCATCCATTTCGACAAACCCCATACACTTGACAAACTTTGGAATCGTGTTCAAAGGATCGACATGAGGTATTGGGAACAAAAGGCTGAACAGTCTGTGGAGGGTAGTAATGAGCCAAAGAAAGATATAAGATCGGACAAGCCTGGCAACAGATCCACCCCGGACAACTGCCAACAACATAATAGCAATGATAACGGCAGCAAGGACACGTCTAAGAACAAAGACAGGAAAATGCCCCAGCCAAATCCACCCGAGTATACTAAGACCCTCGGAAAGGATGGAAAACTTCTCCTAACCAAACGACAAAGATGCATGGATAACAACCTGTATCTCCTCTGTGCTGCCAGTAATCACAAAGTCGCCAAATGCCCCAAGGCAACCAAAGCCCATGCGACTCTCACAGGCATCTGATACCTTGGACATCAATGCTGAGGATTCAGCAATGGCAACGGAAGACTAGTCTGCTATCCTCTAGCCTCTGAGCATACCGAGAGTTGTGTTGACTTGGCAGATGCTAGTAGAGAGGTTTAGATCAACACTCCTATGTCCCCGCATTTTCCTTTAATTTTCCATCATCTGATTGGGTGCTGAATGTTCTCAGCAACCCACCTTGGATGCTTGATTGTATCAGCATCCATTCATAGTTACCCATTTTATTTATTCTCCTTTAGAGTTCTCGATCCAGTACTGCTAAAATTCGGTTATCACTGAATATATAGACATGTCTACTAGATCTCCTGTCAGGACGACCCCATCCACTATCCATCTGTCACATCACTAGATCCGTTGGTCGGCAATATTCGGTCACAACTTGCTCACCTGCTATAATCTGTTGATTAACATGGTATTGGGCAGTATTATATTCTGTCATGCCACTAAGGCCTTTAGGTGCATCCCAATAGCCTCGGTCTAGTTGGCACTTGCCACTGTTCCAAAAAGCCTCACCCAGGATCCTGTTCCGTCGCTGGAAGCTCTACCAATAGCCCTAGTCAATACAACTGCCTCGTGCATGCTTGTATACCAGAACAGCTGGCAAGTTTTTAGCTGGGACCTCTTGGTCAGCGGCACTATTCGGCACATTCGGCCAAGGTCTCTTCCATCTGTTACCCATCCGTTCTTGTCTCATCCATACATCCACATTGATATGTTCTTATCACCCTTCTCTATTCTTCTTGGCTAGAGGCCAACACCCTTAGTAGATGGTGGGATGTCTACCTAAAAGGGGGGGGTGACAACCAGCTAGAAACACTTCGAACTATGCAATCTCCCCTCCCAAAGATGCCCATCTCCTGAATTCTTCTTCATTCACCCACTGTCCTGACAATTAAATCCTCCCCCCTATGTCCACCAGACACTTCCCAAACTCCCACATTACAGAACAAGGCCACAGTGTGACCTGTGTACTCAATTCCCCCCCCACCATCCAGAAAAGTACCCTCACTTTCAGGAGTCTTATCCTGCTTCCCCACATCCAGAAAAGGTCCCATCTCAATTGAACCCTCGAGGCCCTGGGTCTCTGCCCATTTGCTAACTCCTTCTGCTCCCTCCCAGCTGCTTCAGCAGTAGCGTCGGCCACTTTCCTCTTGGCCTCTTGCTTCTGCTGTCTCTCTAACCTCTTCCTCTCCATCCCAGCCTTTTGTGCATTCTCCTCATCCATTTCATAACCCATTCTTGTTATGGAAGATAATGAGGCAATGCATGTGGAAGCAGTAATCATGTTTGGGTACCAGATCCCACACTTCTTGGAAGGCCACGCCAGTCATTGGGACCTTATATTTATACTATGCCCACTGGCTTCATGGGTTCAGCCGCTAAAGGGGGGGATAGTGTCAAGTCCATGATACCGAGCTCCAATTCACTCAGTATTACCAACCAACCAACTGACCAACCAACCAACCAACCGACTTCCTTTACCCATACTATCCTTACTACCATATGGTCTTAGCTTGGCACATCTGGTACATCATCTAGACTATCTCTCCCACCTATCCCTTCCACCTCTCACTATTCTCTCATTTCCTGACCATTCCCTTACCCGACCACCCCCAGGACACTCGATCCCACTTATTATTCCAGTCACGGCCCTATTGTTTTATCTTTGGCTGTCCTCCATTGTCTTATTCTCATCCACTCCTTTATTATTTTATTCTCAGCCATACTCTATTATTCTATTCTTGCCTACATTCCTTATTCTATTCTTGATCAGTGTGAACAATGCCTCCACATGGTTTTTCATACCTTATTGTTCTCCATTTCCTATACCACCCTGTTCCGCATCTTGCTTCTTAACCCATATAAGTAGTAGATGTATGTAGATAGTTCCTCACTCAGAATATCAACTTGGCTCAGACCCTCTCGTCCACCTTTCCCCTGTCCAAGTCCTTCACTCAAGCCGACACCCTCGGCACCTTCGCCAGCATCACTCCTGTCCAAATTAGTGGCATGCATAGAATAGCAGGATATAATGCACAAGCACGTTAAAGCCTAGCCACCCCGAAACGGTCTACAGGACTTGACCGAATCCTCGGCCTTACTGAGTCATAACACCTATATAAGTAGGACATGCATGTACATACTCTCTCATTCTGGGTATCGACTAGGCTTAGTCCCCTTACCTTTCCTTTCCCCTGTAAGAGTCCTCTACTCGGGCTGGCACCTTTGGCACTCTCTGAGGATCCTTTCTGTTCCAAATTGGTGGCACACATGGAAAGTAGGGTGTACCGCACGAGTATGTTGAAGCCAAAGCTACTACTTTTGGCCTGCAGGACTTGGCCGCTCCCCACCTATATCCTCAGCACTTCCAAAGCTTGACAGCCAGTCTTGGCTCAGCATATCCACTATCCACATTCCCCATCCTTATCCTTCATCCACTTGGCCCTATTCACCATCTATTCATCCTACCCCATCTGCTCCTTACTCCTTGACCCATCTTACCTTGGGACATCTGACCATTGTTTTATCCTTGGCCATGACCCATTGTTTTATAGTTAGGCATTCCCTATTGTCCTATCCTTGGCCACATTCCTATTATTCTATTTTCATTGTTCTATCCCCATTTACATCCCTCCATTCTATTTTTACTCATTGTAGACATTACCCTCACATGCTTTGCATACCTTATTGTCCCACATTCCCTATTCCACATGTAGCTTCTTAACCTATATAAGTGGGACATGCATGTACATACTTCCTCATTCTGGGTATCAACTAGGCTTAGGCACCTTACCTTCCCTTTCCCCTGTAAAGTCCTCTACTTGGGCTGGCACCTTTGGCACTCTCCGAGTATCCCTCCTGTTCCAAATTGGTGGCATGCACAGAAAGTAGGGTGTAACGTACGAGTACATTGAAGCTGAAAACAGTTGCGCAGTTAACTCAGACGGACATGAAAGTGTAACGGCTATATTGTCTACCTGAAAACGGTTGCGCAGTTAACTAAGTAGACAATCAGTAACTAGTAATCTGCAGTGAGAAAGTACGCATACCTCAGATGGACACAAAAGTGTAATGGCTGAGGTTCGAGAAAAGCCCATGAGGGTTTATGTACATATCGGCCATCAAGTCCATGCGTGAGGATAAAGGAAAATGTAGTATGTAACCATGGGACGGCGTACCAGTCATAACTCCCCTAGCCCCTATGCTCGCACTAGGCCTGATGCCCATTTCCATTAACACTCCCCTAAACGGCTTCAGGTCCCAGTAGTCCTAGCGATTTGATATTACGTTCATGTAGAATTTGTGGTAGGGGCTTTGTGAATATATCAGCCTTGTTATCTTCAGAGGGAACATGTATAACTTTGATGTCTCCTTCATCTACCCTCTCTTGGACATAGTGGTGGCGTACGTGGATATGTTTGTGCTTTGCATGTCCTTTCACGTTCTCGGTAAGTGTGACTGCACCGGCGTTGTCATTGTAAAGGATTCCAGGTCATTCCTGCTCCAGGCCTGCCTCGCTCATGAAGGAGTACATCCATGTAAGTTGTTGGCATGCTCTACTGAGTGCTATATACTCTGCCCCCGTTGTTGAGAGGGCAATCATGGCTTGACTTTTTGAGCTCCATGAGACTGGTCCCCCTGCCATACTGAAGACGTATCCTGAGGTTGATTTACAGGTCATTGTGTCTCCCATGTAATCTGAGTCTGCGAACCCAATTGGCTTAATCCCTTCATTCGAGTCGCGATAGTAGGAGAGTTTGTAGTTCATAGTTCCTTTAATGTATGCAAGGACATGTTGTAATACTTTCCAGTGTCGTGGTCCCGGGTGTGATTGATACCGTGCGAGCATGTTGACTACAAATGAGAGATCGGGGCAAGTGGCAGCCTGTAACCACATGATGGATCCAAGTGCCTCCCAGTATGGCTTGTCCATCATGTAGTGCGTGTCCTCATTGGTGGGCAGGATATTGAGGTTGGTCTGTGTAATGCTGGTAGGGAGTGGGGTAGCCTTAGGGTTGCAATCCTTCATCCCAAACCTTTCCAGGAGTCGTTCACAGGGACATTGGGAAAGGGTAATGGTGCCTGTATCATCATCTCGGTTCATGCTCATGCTGAGAATATACCTTCCACCGCTGGGCTCCTCAATCCTCTTGATGTCGTAGCAATTCTCAAGCTCCTCTATTGCCTTGGCTTCCTCAGATGCAGATGTTGATCCTCCTAAGACGTTGTCAGTATAGGTACACAATAATGTGTACTCCCCATTGATGAGCCGATGTCATATGCATGGGTCTGCCTTGGATATATAGTATCCGAGTGTGTTGAAAGTGCCATCCAGTTCATCCTCCTAGTCACGTGCCCCTTGCATCATGCCACATATTGTTTTATCAACTCTGTTTACCATGTCTTCCTCCCCTGGGGTGATAAAACCGGGTGCTTGCTCCATGTAGACTAGGAACTTATTCTTGCTATTCAGGTACACGGTGATGAAGTTGACCTGCCAGGGTCGTAAGTCATAGAACGCAATGATTGCACTCACCATCCATACTGATTCCAAGCAGGCGATGGAGGCATAGGTTTGCTCGAAGTTGAGTCCCGGTATCTGAGTAAATCCTTTTGCCACAAGGCGCGCCTTCCTCTTGGCAACTCTACCCAGTGAGTCGTACTTCAGGTCATAAGTCCATTTTGAGCCCACAACTTCCCTGTCCTTTGGGTGTGGTACCTTAGTGAAGACCTCCCTATCCTCTATGTTCTTCATCTCTGCTTCCATTGGCGGCATCCAGAGGTCCTTCTGCTTGAGTGTGTTAGCGTAAGATTTCGGTAGGAAGGTATCTAGGCTTGGGTTGGTGGATGCTAGGAGGGCTGTCACCACGTCAAAGTCTGGGTCATGGTCGGGGTCTATGGGTCGAGTGTGTGCGTAGTTTGCACGTGTAGTTGTGCTCTTATCCATTGCCCAAGCCTCATTACCCTGTCTGGCTGCGGCTATGTGTTCTTCTGATTCATGTGACTCTCATGCTGCTGTTGTTTGGGTGACATTGTGTGTGGAGCATCGTAGTATTGTAGTTTGTGTGGGGGTGGGTTGTGCTTGGCATGCTGCTTGTGGTATAGTAGTTCGTCTTGGCTCTGGGGGGTTCTTGTGCAGTACATCCGTTGGTTTGTGCCTTGGTGCGATAGGTATGACATCGCATATGATTTGTCCTGTGGTGGCGGTCTTTGTCGTGTCCAGGGGTTCTAAACAGGGTGGTTCATCTGGGAATATCTGGAAGTCTTCGGGGAAGTAGTTGTGTGGTATAGGGAGTGTTCAGTTTCCCCACCCTTCCTCGAAGATAACGTTCCGACTTTTTATGAATGTCCCGGAGTTTTTGTCAAAGAGTTTATAGCCCTCATGTCCGTAATACCCGATAAGGTGATACTTGACTGATGCTGGGCTCAGTTTTGATGGGTTAACCTCTTTAGGGACCTTCGCGTACGCTATGCATCCGAAGGGTCTAAGGTGCGATACATCTTGTCGTTTCTTTGTCCACACTTCAGCTGGTACCTTCCCTTTGTGGCATGATGAGGGTATGAAGTTTAGTGTGTAGACAACATATGATGCACCGTCTGCCCAGAGTGACGGTTTCATTCCAGAGTCACTGAGTACGCATCGTACGCCTGCGATGACTGTTCGGTTTGCCCTTTCTGAGACTCCATTAGAGGCATGTGCGTACAGTGTAGTTGACTTGATGACAATTCCGTGTTCCCTGCAGAAGTCCTCTATCGCTTTGTTGATGAACTCCTTCCCCATGTCAACCCAGATTATCTTCAGCTTCTTGCCTGTCTGCCTCTCTGCTTCTACCTTGTAGTCCTTCAGGGCTTGGAGGGTTGCATCCGCTGATTTCTCTGATAGGAAGTATGGTTTCTTAAATGATGACCCGCCATCAGTAAACAACATCATATAGTTTGCTCCCCCGGTCAACTGGACTCGTGATGGTCCCAAAAGGTTGATGTGGACTCGCTCCAGTACCTCCAGTTCAGGGTGACTACTTCATCATATGGCCTCGAGGTTTGCTTCCCATAGATACAGTCCTTGCATGATCCTGGTAGGCTCTCTCTGGCAGTGATGTCCAGTCCGTCGACTAGGTTTTTGCTCTTGAGTTCTCATATTGCCGATATTCCCGCATGTGCAAAGCGGCAGTGCCATCCATCAATTGTTACTGGTTTCTCATGAGATCTTGCTGGCATTGCCGTTGGGGGCACTTCAGATAGGACATACATTCCCCGTACTCGCTTCACTGATATGAAGGCCTTGCCCATTGGATCGTTGAATACAGCTTCTCCGGCGCCAAAGAGGACTGTGAAGTTCGTGATGTCAAAATGGCTAATAGATATTAGGTTAGCTGCAAAGTCGGGGGTGTGGAGAGCATTCTGGAAAGTGAGTTTGGTGGATTTCCCATTGGAGTGGTACTCTTTGATCACGGTTCCTTTACCTAGGATCTTGAACTGTGCTCCTTTGCTTGCAGCTTGCCCTTTTTGTGCTTCAGGAAACTCGATATAAGAGGAGAAATTGTTCTTATTTCCGAAGCAGTGATCGCTCACTCCGGAGTCTGCATAAGTGAGTACACTGTAGTCATCTACATTTGCCATTAATGCCCGGATGTCTGTCTCCTCTGGTACGTGCGATACTCTAGGTACAACTATCTCAGTGTTGTCCGATATGAGGTATGCAGTCATTTCTTCCAGTTGGTGGTGGTGTCTATCGCCGTAATGGATTGTGGGTGGGCTATTCCTCTGATCCCAAGGGGTGAATGCCGCTGTCAGTGCATATGCAGTCTCAGTGTCTGTCACCTTTGCTGTGGTTTGTGCAGGAGGCAGGGATGTGGGGCTGACCATCGACAATGCCAAGCCTCTTGCGCCCCCTCTTCACCCAAAGCCTGGTGGGAATTGGCCTTCCTTTCCTCCTCCTTCCCAGTAGCAGTCTGTGATGAGGTGACCGCATCTACCACAGTTCTTGTTGGTGCAGATGAGCTGGTTCTGGGCCGCCTGTTTGGCATCCACCTTGAGTGCAATCACTGATGTGTTAGGGGTTGTGACCTTAGCCGAGCGGTTGATGCGGTCCCAATGCATAGTGATGTGGGCTATGATGTCTCCCGAGGACTTGTAGGTGTCAAGGGTTGCAACAAGGGAGTTCCACGATGCTGGTAGTGATTGCAAGATTATCATGCAGAAGTCGGTGTCTTTGATCGCTGACCCAATGGAGTTTGCCTTCACCCACTTCATTTAGAGGTTGGCGATATGGGCAAGGAGGTTGTCACCGTCATGATAGGTTATCCCACGTAGTTCCTGCTGTGCATTGACAAGTGCGAGGTTGCTCATGATCTTGTGCTGGGATACTAGGGAGGTCCAGGCTTCTGCTGCAGTACCGTTAGTTTTGACGCCAAGACCCGTAGGGTTCTTGATGTTGTAGCGTAGAAGCACCATTGTCCAGGCATTACAAATATCGTATTCATCAAAGGAAGGGGTGAGCGATGTCCAAGGTGTTTCGGCTGTTGTAGTTGTGATTGTAGGAGTGGTTGTGGTTTTCGTGGTAGCTGTGGTAGTAGGGATGGTAATGTTTCCCTTGAGGTATGCCCGGGCACCCCGGAGGCAAGCAGCGACTAACATTGCCTTGCTCCAATCCAGCCAGTTTGTTTTGGAACCATAAATGAGGTAACCCAAGAACCGTGACAAAACTTTGGTGTGAAGAAAGCCTAATCAAGTTCTCCGACAAGACGTAGGCAAGTGGAAGCCTGTCCGGGTTGATGTCCAAAAAGAATTGTTTAGAGGGGGCCTTGGCAGGTGCCTTTTCAATTACGTGTAGGAATAATAGTTTGTGTACATGAACTATTATTCTACCCTTGCCTAGGATTATTTTCACAGATGTTCTATAAGTCTGATTTAGTTCTTTTACTATGTTTTTGCGTACCTTTTATGTTTTAACCAAGAACCCTTTGTCAAGCACTGACCTTCGGATCAACGTACTCAAGAGAGGGAGACACTGACCTTCAGATCAATGTATCTATGAGAAGGTGGCACTGGCCTTCGGACCAATGTACCAGAGTGGCACTGACCTTCGGATCAATGTACCTAAGGGTGCTTGATGCACAAGATAATCCGATGGACTATGGGTGATAGTAAGATAGATTGTTAAGTTACGCTACAGAACTA
>QLPI01022965.1:0-10010 GCA_003314275.1 Chroogomphus rutilus
GCCAGGAAGAAAAGACTGTCAAATCTTGCATGTAAGTGATTTTTCCGATTGGGTCATGGAAATTCTTTTTCAGGGAGTGGTTGGAGTTGGTTCATAACACCTTCCTACTCTCCTCCTTCCATTCAGAAGTCCCTACTCAGGCTGACATCCTCGGCATCCTCTCGAGTATCTTTTCCATTACAAGTTAGTGGCACACACAGGAGGCAGGGCACAACGCACGAGTACATTGAAGCCAAGCCCCCCCGACTGGCCTGCAGGACTTGGCTGGTTCCTGACCATACCTTCACGGTTCTTACCTGTCATGGAATTCAATCATTGGTAATCCTGTATGAGGTGCAGGGATCTGTCCTTTTTCTTGATAAAGAAGACCAGGGAAGCCATGGACGATTTTGAGGGTCAGATGTATCCTGTTTGGAGGTTCTCTTAGATGAAGATGTTAATTTGGCTTATTCTAAAGGGGACATTGGATACACCTTACAGTTCATGGGGCTCAATCCTGGTTCCAGTTTGATCACATGGTCCCAGATCTTCCTCTCTGGGAGCTCATCAAAGGACTCTTTTGTAAACATGCTTTCAAACTCTCAGAAGTAATTAGGAACTTCTGTCTCTACTCAAGTGGTCTGGTAGTGGGCTTTGGCCAGTCATTGTGAGGTGGTCTGGGTGGCTTGTATTTACTCTGATTCTGGTGGTAGCATCATGCACATCAACCTGTCTCCTTCCTCTAGCTCATCTCACTCTTCCCTGTGTATGACTTCCACACTTGATCGCACTTCATCTTTGCATATCAGGACCATCATGAACACCTGCTCTACTACTCGCAGTATACCTTTCATCGTAGAAGTCCCAAGTCAGTTGCAGGAGATTTCCTCACTTCGATGGCTGTCAGAACAACCTTCAATTCGCGAAGCTGGCCCGTCAGGAGGGAACGCTCCTCCTGAACCTGAGGACGATGATGAAGAAAACCCAATCGACGATAACGACGATGACAAGCCAAATCCAAACCCTGTTCAAGTTTCAAATCCTATTCAAGTTTCAAATACAAACCCCACTCATGTTTCTAATTCCAATCCAACTCTTGATTCCAATCCAACTCTTAATTCCTCTTCAAGTTCAGACAAAATTGTTAAGGCACTTGTCGATCGACTAGCTCAACCACCCCCCAGATCTAATGTCAACCCTGGTCATCATGCCAAGGTTCGCAAGCCCAAGGTTTACAATGGTACCAACCAAGCTAAGCTTCATACATTCTTCTTACAATGCATGCTGAACTTTCAAGACCACCCATCTGCATTCCTGATGGATGCATTGAAGGTCCAATATGCCATGTTGTACCTCACAGGCCCCACACTTCAATACTTTGAGCCCGCAATTCTAGGCAAGATCCAACCTGAGCCTAGCTGGCTTAAGGTCTGGAAGGACTTTTGCCAAGAGCTTGAGACCAACTTCGGTCCTTTCAACAGCACTATGCAAGCAGAAATTGAGCTCGGCAAGATAGTTATGAAGGACAACCATTGTGCAGCACATTACTTCATCGACTTCACCAGAGCCTCCACTTATACTCAGTGGAACAACACTGCCCTCACACATGCAGCATACAAAGGGTTGGCCAGATGTATCAAGGACAGCCTCCTTAACTTCTCTCATTTCAAAACTCTTGCTGAACTCAGACAATATTCACTCGAGATCGACAGCAGATATTAGGAACACAAGGAGTTTGACAACTTTGGAATTCCTTCAAAGCCAAATGGGTCCTCATCCAAGTCCAAGTCCAACAACAACAACAATCAGTCTTCCTCCAACTTCAACAACTCGAACAACAAGAAGAGTAAGAAGGGGGGGAAGAAGAACGGCAACAATAAGTCTTCCAACAATAACAACCATGCTAACGACATTTCGTCCAAGCTAGGAAAAGATGGGAAGCTATTGCCTGAAGAATGTCAAAGGCGAATCGACGTGGGACCATGTCTCTTGTGTGCTTCAAAAGGTCACATGGTCAAAGACTGCCCTAAATCCAATTCCCAATCCTCATTGACCTCTTCTTCTAACAACAAAACCAACAACTCTAGCAACAATAAGAAAACGATGAAAGCATGCGCGACCAAGGCAAGCATGTCTGACACCAATGCTGAAGACAACATGGCGATGGAGTCAAAAAAATGAGCTGCAACCTCAGAAATGCATGAGCTAAGGATTGTGTTGGCCTCTCTCACGTGCTGTTCTTGAATGCCCTTTCTCCTATTTCTTGCATTTCTTCTACTTCTGAATTCTCGAAAACTTTGCTTATACTTAATCTGTCTTGTTCTATTATTCCCAAACTTCCTCTTGTTATGCTCTTAGATTGTGGTTCTTCAGACTGCTTTATTGAATCCTGAGTTGTGGAGAAATATTCTTTGCCTACTAATTCAGTTCCTGCTATTCCGTTGAAATTATTTGACAGTTCTACTAATTCTGTCATTACTCAGACTACGACAATTGCGATCCAATTTCCGACCGGTGAACTTCAGAATGTCACCTTCTATGTGACAACGTTGGATGGCAGTTGCTCCACAGTACTTGGCTTCAACTGGCTCACCCGCTACAATCCATTGATTGACTGGGTATTGGGCAGTATAACCTTCAAGTCTACGAAACCAACCACCGTTCCGACACCTCAGGCCTCAACTGCTGCTTCACAGTCCAGCACCCTGCTTCCTAGCAATCCATCGCCATCTCCGAAGTTGGAGGTGTTAGACATGCTAAGTGTCACCACTATTTTTCTTTTCTTAACTCTACCTTTTTTCTCTTTTTATCTTTTCTATTATTTTGTCTTTCATTCTCTCGCCCGATGTTTAGGCGCTCGCTTATGTAATCAGAAAAGCGCACCTTTGGTCTCTTGTCTTTGTACTTACTCAGACTTGGACCAAAGGTTAGTAGAGTCTTTATCTAAAAACTCTAGTCTTTGTACTTACTCAGACTTGGACCAAAGATATCTTTCAAGACTTCTTTGGGTAGTGTTGAACAGTAAAACTCTCCTGAGTTTATTCCTACTGACAGGAGGCTCCGTGGATAGCCCTAGTTAATGCAGAGGTGTTTGTTCACACCTGCAAACTAGAAGGTTTGCAGGCCTTTCAACTCAACCTTGCGGATCTCGACAAATACACTTGAGGCTCCACTACAGTTGATTCCTCTGACAACCTGGATAGCATTAAACAGCATATTCCAGAATTCTATCATGACTTCGCTAATGTCTTTAGTAAACAGCATGGTAATACTCTAGCACCCCATGGACCCTGCAATCTCAAGATCAACCTTGAGGATGACACTTCGCCCCCTCTTGGTCCCATTTACTCCCTCTCAGTATCTGAACTCCAATCACTACCAGACTTCATCGACGAACATCTCAACATGGGCTTTATTTGACCCTCATGTTCGTCACACGGCACTCCAGTACTCTTCATACACAAGAAGGACGGCTCCCTGCAGCTCTGTGTAGACTTTCACAGTCTAAACAGAATCACAAAGAAGGACCGTTATCCACTTCCCCTTATTTCCAACCTCTTAGACACCCCCAAGAAAGCTCGTATATACACTTAAATTGACCTCAGACATGCCTATCACCTCGTTCAAATTGCAGAAGGGGACAAATGGAAGACAGCCTTTAGGACACGTTAGGGATCCTTTGAGTGACTTGTCATGCCTTTCAGACTTTCTAATGCCCCTGCTGCATTTCAGCGCTTCATGAATGACATTTTTGGCGATCTATTAGACAATTGCACCATCATCTATTTGGATGACATCCTCATCTATTCCAATGACAAATCCTTGCATATCAAACACGTTCGTGAAGTTCTACGATGATTATGCAAACACAACTTGTACACTCGAGAAGACAAATGTTCATTCCAAGTGGAATACCTTGGATATATCCTCTCACCTGAGGGTCTTACGATGGCAGAAGACAAAGTCAAGTGCATCACTCAATGGCCCAAGCTGTGTCAAGTCAAAGATGTCCAATCATTCCTCAGATTTGCAAACTTCTATCGGAGATTAATTTTCAACTATTCCTCTATTACGACTCCTCTTACTCGACTCACTTGCAAAGGTCTGGCTTGGAACAGGAGTGAGGAGTGTAGAGATGTGTTTAATAAGCTGAAACTGGCATTCATGTCTGCCCCTATTTTAACTCATTGGACTCCTGATTTGCCCTTGATTGTGGAGACAGATGCGTCAGATTACGCTTTAGCAGCTATACTCTCCCAACACTCCCCAGACGGCGAGCTTCATCCTGTTGCATTTCATTCCTGAACTTTCACCTCTCCAGAACTCAATTACAACATTCATGACAAAGAACTGCTCGCAATTTTCGAAGCTTTTCAAAAGTAGCATCATTACTTAGAAGGTTCCGGCGACCCTGTCAATGTCATCACCGATCATAAGAACTTGGAGTACTTTTGTACGACCAAGTTGTTGACTAGACATCAAGCTAGGTGGTCGGAATACCTCTCTCAGTTTAATGGATTGTAGATTCAGGTGCCACAGCTCATCTGACACCTCACCGTCACTGGTTGCGAAACTTCACTCCTGCTATCATTCTGATCCAACTTGCCGATCACAAAGTTGTATATGCCACAGGGATTGGAACTGTACAGTTTATCCCTAAAGTAGATGGAAAACAGTTTCGAGGAGTCGAGTTCACCAGAGTGTTACATGTTCCTGCACTATGGAACAATCTATTGTCAATCCTCTTTCTTACCCAAAAAAAGAAATTCACTGTTACCATAAAATCCATTTCAGACCAGGTCATTTGGGCACTAAGACGAGACGGTGGGACATCTACCTTAAGGAGGAGATGAGTGACTATGCCACCATTAATCCCCAGAACCTTCGACCCATCTTCTCTCAACATCAGTTAACCACGTCCCTTCGAGCCACGAGCCTCGTCGAACCAGTACTGAGGGCCTCGACTCTTATGGACACCGAGCGTATCCTGAATGACATCAGACTCCATCTTTCCTCCGACTCCTTAGCCCAGAAACACCTCGCAAATAACGACGACCCGAAGTAGCAGACTAATTCCAACGGTCTGTTGCTATTCGATGATCAAATCTACATTCCTGAGGCCCAAGACTTACACTTACGCGTGTTACAACATAAGCATGATCACATTCTTTCTGGACACTTCAGAATTAACAAAACCATAGACCTCATCAGATGCGACTACAATTGGCCTGGCATGCGCTCATTTGTTAAAGACTACTGCAAGTCCTGCACGATGTGTATGTGGAATAAATCACAATATCACAAGCCATATGGATTACTCAAACAGCTTCCAGTACCAGACAAACCCTGGAACTTGATATCCATGGACTTCATTGAGCAGCTCCCTGCATCCTCGGGATTCATGGCCAACCTAGTCATAGTCGACCGCTTCACCAAACAGTCTATCTTCATTCCTACTTCTGTCACCATCACTTCCTCTCAGCTCACAGAACTCTTTGTACTTCACATATTCTCTGAACATGGCATTCCTTCTCATGTCACTTCAAATAGAGGCTTGGTATTCATGTCTCACTTCTGGCGTTCTCTCGGGAAGGCCCTTGACATGAAGTTGCATTTCACCTCAGGCTATCACCCAGAATGCGATGGCCAGACCAAGCATACTAATCAGACATTAGAACAGTACCTCTGCATCTATTGCAACTATCAACAAGACAACTGGGCCCCACTATTACCCCTTGCAGAGTTTGCCTATAACAATGCTCCCAGTGCCACCACTAGAATCTCGCCTTTCTTTGCCAACAAAGGCTATCATCCCAATCTCACCATTCATCCTGAACGCAACCTCGTTTCATCATGAGTGCAAGACTTCATTGTCAACCTGGATGAGTTGCACCAGCAACTTCGAACCAACATCCTCGATGCTCAACAAATGTACCAATCCTCAGCTGATGCCAAACGACTTCCATCCCCAGACTTTGCCATTGGCAGTCTTGCGTTTATCAAAGCCAAATTCCTCAGGACTACCCATCCTGTGAAAAAGCTAGCTGAGAAGTTTTTGGGTCCGTTTGAAATCATTGCATGTCCTGGTACTCACTCTGTTACTCTGAAACTCCCAGGTTACATAAACACAGTACATCCTGTATTCCACATTTCAATGCTTGAGCCAGCCACTCCTAATCCCATTCCTAATCGCATTCAACCACCTCTGCCCCCAGTCATAATCGATGGCCAACCTGAATTCGAGATATCCAAGATCCTGGACTCGAAAATCGATAATAGACATGTGGCATGTAGGCTGTTGTACTTAGTGCGGTGGGAAGGATACGAGGGCACAGTTGAAGAAACTTCATGGCTCCTTGCAATAGAACTCAACCATGCTTCAGAACTCGTTCAAGACTTTCACAAGTCATATCCAGATAAACCTGGACCATTACCCAATCCATAAGCACCTCACAATTTCTCTTCCGTTCACTCTCGCTCATTCCATTCATTATCACTCTCGCATTTCAGTTCCATTCACTCCGTCTTCAAGTTCAAAAAAAATCCTCAATTCCAATTCACTCATTCCAACTTGCAATTCAGCTTCTTCTTTCCGTTTTCAAGTTCAATCCTCAGTTTCCATTTCATTCACTCCTTATTCTAATTCAACTCTATTCCCAAACTTCAAATTCACATTTCAAATCACCATTAAATTCTATTCTACAAACCCATCTCTAATTCCCCTTCCCCATCCAAGTCATCAAAGGCATTCTTTGCATTTCCATCCCCAGTCACCCAACCTTCCCAAGTTCCATGCACCCTTGGTGGCTCAGACAACTCCTCGCTCTATGACCTCTGACTCTGTAATAACAACCACAGCTCATTCACCTCACCTCCCTGATCTCACCTCGCAATTCCTCATTGGTCATAAAGCTCTCCGAGACCTGGAACTTGTGCTCCAAGAGCTCCTTGTGATGGGCTTCGATGGACTGCTGCAATTCCATAAGGGCAGCGGTCAGCGCGATGACTGGTGTAGATGCAGGAGGTGCGGGAGGTACGAGTCTGGGAGGTGGCATGGGGGCATGAGCAGGTGGTGGAGGAGGTGAAGGGATTGGTGGAGGAGGTGGAGGAGGTGGAGGGGTTGGTGCAGGTGGTGGAGGAGGGGGTGGAGGGGGTAGAGGACTAGGGGTTGACACCCTAGGTTGCGATGTCTTCTGGACTGCTGATGTGAGGAGGGTGGAGGGGTCAGGCAGTGGAGACAACAAGCGAGAAGGCTGAAAAAGGGGAGTATGCATCCTCGCCCTTTTTGAAGGTCCCAGTCCATCTGAATCCCAAACTGGAGGCGTACCTTCCCTTGCCTTCCTTGGACTTCCTCCGCCCTCACTATTCTTCACCTTTCCTGTACCTTTACCTTTCCTCTTACTAGTCCCCCTACCTCGCACATTGATGTTACAACCCACTCCCCTCTCACTATACCACACACAAGCCCCCATATCCAACTCTCCAAAGACAAGTGTTGCGCCGTTACACACACCGCTCACAGGGAATGTCGGACTTGTGGCCCTCGATCCAAGGCGTATTGTCATCTTCTTCCACTAGCCTTGTGTCGGAGTAGAAGATAGTCTTGGACTTGAACTCATCATTTCGCATTTCCAGACGAGCATACTAGAAATTCCTAATCAGCACTACGACATATCTGAGTGAGGGATCACTCACCTTTGCACTTTTCAAGTGCAATCCTTCGACCCATTTCCTTGCATCCTCTTCAAGTTGTGTATGGGTATGCTCAATCATCAATGGGGTGGGAGTAGGCATGTCAGCAGGAGGACAATGGGTGGTATGGAGGTATGTGGCGATGGGTGAGCTGTACATCTTCAACAGCTTGCGGACGTATGAGGGGTTGATAAGGTCTTCTTCGTCCATTGGCGATGTCGATGATGGTTACCCCCCAAACTCCCTCACGACTTCTCTTATATGCATTCGCACTTCCGGACTCTAATGGGGCCACCGTTCTAGAACTTCATTTCCGTGGCCTCGTGGGACTCAGCCATAAGGGGGGGATACTGTCAGGAACTGTACGCCGGCAAGCCGACTATTCAATTCAGCCCACTCAGCCCAACTCTGCTCTTGCTCGCTATTCAACATAACGCCCTCAGCCCACGGACTATATGCACCTCATGTATCTGTCTTGGCATCACATGCTCCTGTCAATTCACTCCACTCATTTACATCACATTCCATATGCTCGTTATTCTGTTCCGTCTTCATTTATGTTTAATATCCTTTCATTTATGTTTCATTCCATTTTCATCTATTCGCACTTCTGCTCAGTCCTTTATGTCCAATCTGCTATTATATTCCTTAGGGTAACTCCGTTGGGAATCTGAGTGACACATCACTCCGCAATGTCACGGAGGAGATCATTATTTGGGACGTAGTATTTCTATTTCTCGCTTTTCACAATCCTCGGCTTTCTCATTCTATTATAGGAATCTATTCGACTCCTAATAGATTAGAAAGTAGTATAAAAGATCTTGTACTATTAGTTCAGTCTTCAGTCAGAAAATCAATCTTGATTTTGACTAAGGTTCCTCTGTTCACTTCTGTCTACTTCGCTTTTATGAAATCGGGGACCGTGTGGTCTAAGTGGGTGCAATGCAATATGTTGAAGCCAAGCCCCAATCCAAACCTTGCCAATTGTCTCACCATTGGGAGATTAAATAATATTATGATTACGTCCTTTATCATCATCGTAACACCACCATTCTAGAACTTCATTTCCGTGGCCTCGTGGGACTCAGCCGTAAGGGGGGGATACTGTCAGGAACCATACGCTGGCATGCCCGACTATTCATTTCAGCCCACTCAGCCCAACTCCGCTCTCGCTTGCCTATCCAACTAATATACCCTCAGCCCACGGACTATATGCACCTCGTGTATCTGTCTTGGCATCACATGCTCCTGTCAATTTGCTCCACTCATTTACGTCACACTCCATATGCTCGCTATTCCATTTTGTCTTCATTTACTTTTAATATCCTTTCATTACATTCCGTTCCATTTTCATTTATTCACAATTCTGCTCAGTCTCTCATTTCCGATCTGATTACATTCCTTAGGGTAACTCCGTTGGGAGTCAGAGTGACATCGACCTGTGGAAAAAAACCCATGGGTTGATGGGTTCGGGTTTCCCATGGGTCAGGTGTGGGTCACCCACATTTGACCCATGGGTGACCCATGCCATTCCCTATGTACAAGATCATTATACTACTTTCAAATCTACGAGGAGTCGACTAGATTCCTATAATAGATAAGAAAGTCTAAGGATCATGAAAAGCAAGAACAGAAATACTATGTCCCAATCTTGATCTCTGTGATATTGAGGGGTGATGTGTCACTCTGATTCCCAACAGAGTTACCCTAAGGAACGTAATCAGATCGGAAATGAGAGAATGAGCGGAATTGTGAATAAATGAAAATGGAGTGGAATGTAATGAAAGGATATTAAACATAAATGAAGACAAAATGGAATAGCGAGCATATGGAGTGTGATGTAAATGAGTGGAGCAAATTGACAGGAGCATGTGATGCCAAGACGGATACACGAGGTGCATATAGTCCATGGGCTGAGGGCATATTAGTTGGATAGGCAAGCGAGAGCAGAGTTGGGCTAAGTGGGCTGAAATGAATAGTTGGGCATGCCAGCATACGGTTCCTGACAGAGCTCATCAAAGGACTCTTTTGTAAACATGCTTTCAAACTCTCAGAAGTAATTAGGAACTTCTGTCTCTACTCAAGTGTTCTGGTAGTGGGCTTTGGCCAGTCATTGTGAGGTGGTCTGGGTGGCTTGTATTTACTCTGATTCTGGTGGTAGCATCATGCATATCAACCTGTCTCCTTCCTCTAGCTCATCTCACTCTTCCCTGTGTATCAGGTCCCTCCACTCTCTGTCTTCCTCTGCATTGCCTTCCTCCTCAGGCAGCACTAGGAATGGGCCTGCCTGGCATATCTGAATGTACCATCCCACCTTTTGAGCCTCTCTCTGCTCTTCT
>QLPI01022966.1:0-12059 GCA_003314275.1 Chroogomphus rutilus
AGGGATGGGTAGTTCTTGGGGGATGGAAGCGCGGCGGGCAGACGCCTGGGTGATTGTCTGTAGGGCTTGTAAATGTGTGATTGGTCTTGAGCCCATGATGATCAGGAGTGTGAGTACGAATATACTGTCAAGTCTGCATGTCAGACACGTAGCTAGTACTTCCAAAAGGGCTATCTGGGTTAGCGTGGAGGTCCGTAACGGGGCCAAGGACCGAAGTCGGAAGTCGGACAGACTATGGACGGAGACGGAAGTGCTGGGAGCTTAGGGTCGGTCACGGATTGGTTCAATCTGGTCACTGAAGTATTCAAGTATTCGAGGACAAAGGGACTTGGCTTCAACTTATGTGTTGCACCCTCCTCGATCGTCTGTCCCTAATTTCGGAAAGGAGACGGGAGTTTACCGGAAATGAATTGGAAACTAGGTGGTAGACTAAGTTGATATTTGTACTAGCGAACAGTCCAGTCGACTGGGAGACTATATACATGCGACTATCCTTGTACTATCTTTGCCGGTCATAAAACAAGGAGAAAGGGAGTACAAGGGGTCAATATAAAAGAGAAAACAAGGGAGTAAGGTACGCAATGGTCCTGCACGTCGGTTATCAAAGTATTGAGTCCTCAGTCGGAAATGGACTTGGGGATGGTGTCTCGGTCATAACGGGAACGGGGGCGGAAACGCAGTTTCTCAGATGGACTTGTCGAGAACAGGAACTACGGAAAACAATCCTTCATCCTTTCGGTCGGAAAGGTCTTGGAACAGAGGCGGGTGGTTGTGGGGGTTAGTGTGGGTTGTTGAAAGTATGGGCTATAACACCACTGCCGAGTGACAACAAATAGTGAGTGTCCTAAGGATAAACAGGCAAGGGGAAGGACAGGGAATAAAAGAATGACAAAGAATAGGAGGGTGGGATAGAGATAATGAACCAAATGATGAACTGAATGTACCGAGCTGAGGCCACACACTGGTAAGGGATGATATGGATAAGGGTTGGTTGGTTGGTACTGCTGAGTAAATCAGAGCATGGTATTGTGGGCTTGACAACTACTTATATAGGTTAAGAAGTGAGATGTGGAATCAGGGTGGTGTAAGACATAGAGAAAAGAATCCACAATGCTCAAGAATAGAACAATGAACATAAATGAGAATAGAATAACAGAATATGGCCGAGAATGAAATAATAGGAGTGTGACTGAAAATAGAACAATAGGAAGTGACTATCAGGACTCAGTGAGGCTGAGGATTCGGTCAATGTCCTATAGGCCATTCAAGGTGGCTAGGCTTCAATGTGCTCGTGCATTGCACCCTGCTATTCCATGTGTGCCACTTATTTGGACAGGAGTGGTACTGGTGAAGGTCCCAAGGGTATCAGCTTGAGTGAAGGACGTAGACAGGGGAAAGGCAGATGAGGAAGTCTAAGCCAAGTTGATATTCTGAGTGAGGAACTATCTACATACATCTGCTACTTATATGGGTTAAGAAGCAAGATGTGGAACAGGGTGGCATAGGAAATGGAGAACAATAAGGTATGAAAAACCATGTGGAGGCATTGCATTGTTCACAGTGAACAAGAATAGAATAAAAAATGTAGGTGAGAATAGAATAATAGAGTATGGCTGAGAATAAAATAATGAAGGAGTGGATGAGAATAAGATAATGGAGGATGGCCAAAGATAAAACAATAGGGCCGTGACTGAAATAATAAGTGGACATCAAGTGTCACAGGGGAGGATGGGTAAGGAAATGGTTGGGAAATGAGAGAATAGTGAGAGGTGGAAGGGATAGGTGGGAGAGATAGTCTAGACGATGTACTGGATATGCTGAGCCGAGACCGCATGGTAGTGAGGATAGTATGGGTAAAAGTTGGTCAGTTGGTCAGTTGGTCGGTAATACCGAGTGAATCGGAGCTTGGTATCGTGGACTTGACAGTGACCAAAAATAAAACAATAGGATCATAACTGAAAATGAGTGAATAGAAAATGCCCCAAGGTAAAATGGGCAAGGGGGAAGGTCAGGAATAGAAGAATAAACAAAGGTAGAAGGGATAGGATGAAAGGAAGTGGAACAAATGATGAGCTGAATGTACTGAGCTGAGACCACATAGTAGTAAGGAATGACTTGTCACTGGTGTGTGGGATTAAACGGTAGAGGTCGTTTGGTTGGTCCTACCAAGTGAACTGAAGCTTGGTATCGTATACTTGACATCTCCTATCTGAAAGGAATGGCTTTGGAATGCTCGTGTGAGGTGCATTGCTTTCATACCCTTGTGGTTGTTCTCAAATGGAGGATATCAGACAGTTCATTGGACGACTTTCATATAGGACATATTTGTTATCCTACCAAATCCTTGATTTCTGGCCCTTCCATTTTCTCCCTCGATTCTTATACCCCATTCTCAGTAGGGCCCGTAATGAAATACGCTCGCAATGCTTTCAATTTTCTGAGACTTCTCAGATAATTCCCAATGTTATGATAGTGTCATATCGTACACGCTTAAACACGCATTCACTGTATATACCTACCTTCACTAATAATGTTTTTCTCACAGTGCATACTGTTATAGTAAATTACATTTCTTTGGATATTGAATTAGCGATCCAGAGAGCAGTGAGAAAGGCAGAGTCTGTCAATATATAGATCAGAGAAAACTTGTCTACAGCAAATCCTTTCTACTCGATTTTATAAAATTTAGATTACCAGGGCATGAACAGGATCACTTTTGCCACAAAATTCCCCGAGAGATAACTCAGTTCATTCTACTGCACACCCTGCCTATTCCCCACACCCAGCAGCCCTTCTAGCTCCCGCACCCTCTCTTCCCACCCCTCCACTGCCCGCAACTCCCCCTCCAGCCTCATAATCTCCCTATCGATCCCCATTCGTTCCTCGGCTGTTCCAACTCGCGTCAAATTCCATCCTCCTGACCCGTCTCCGAGCAGCGTCAGTTGTCGTGTATGATATTTTGCTAGAGAGGGGCTGTAAGATAATATCGTATCGTGATGTCAGTTTTCAAACCATCATGTGATCTAAATCTGCGCACCGCAACGAAATCGTGATAAGAGTAATACCGATATCTTTGGCGTGTTGGTACATAGTTCCCTCTACATCGCTTGACACTGCGCTCGTGCACTCTACACGGTGTTTGTAACCCCCATAACAAGATTACTATCAATATACATGACGCACCATCCAAGACAGCAAATTTTGGTCGGTGGTAAAACACTCTCGCCATTCCCATCTATCCCCCACAAGCAAAAAATCAGCCTTAGACAACTTAATCGACAGCAAGCACGCCACTCACCCGCTGTCTCTCTCCCCCACTCAATACACCTCCCCACTCCTGCACAGTCCCCCACCCCTCGCGCGCAGGGAGATAAGCCAAATGTACGATCCGTAGAATTTCCATCAATTCCTCCATTGAACGTCCTGACGAGAGAAACTGGGCGTGGGTGTGTGGGTAGATGATTCTATGTATTAGTCAGCCGTAAGTCCCAGGCAAAGGCAATTTGAATCACGAAACACGATGACGCAAGATGCAAGAAACTCACTGATCGACTAAGTTTCCAACAACCATATACGCGCGCTGAGGTACTACGAATACACCCCCCACCCCCCGTTCAGGTCGCTCGAGTAATCCCTCTACCGAAATTGCGCGTTCTGTTATACTCTGAGCAGGTATAACAGGCCATAACCCAGCAATAACTCTTGCGATAGCCGTCTTCCCCACACCGTTTGCACCCGTGATGAGGAGGTGCTCGCCAGGGCGCATGGAAGTGTCTTGTTTATTACCTTCTCCCAGCCGTCCCATTCCGGTTTGCGACAAGTCTTCTGGAACATTTCGAGACACGTCCATCGCGTCTGTGGGACCATACCCATTCAGCGACACCTCCCCTTCTAACGCCGATTCCCCACTCTCTGTAACAGGTTCGAAGTCGCCTTCCGCCACTTCTTCTCTTCCGCTCTCCCCAATCTCACGCTTGTCTCGCCCTTGAGCTCCCTTCTCGTTTCCCCTTATTGCCTCCAATTCAAACGTCAAACCCCTCGCGAGAGTCAATCCTTCTCCGGGAACCTCTATATCTACCCCACGCAAAGCGACCATCGTTTCGTTGCGTCTGAACTCAATCTCCGGGAATGTAACTTCAGAACTTCTGCCTTCATCATCCATCGCAATTTCCTGGGCATCCTGCACTCTTATATCATGCAATGCTGAAAATAATCCATACACTCTCCCTCCAAGACCCACGAGCTCGAGGACATCCTTGTACGCATACATGAGTCGCCCACCTGCATCTGCAAGGGAAAGGAGGAGGCGGCGGGAAGAAATATAGTCTAGAGAGAATTAAAATAGGGCATAGATGAATATAAATAGGGTTGAGACTGGAAAATGAGAAGTGACGTACTCTCTGTCCGCTCCGCCACAGCATCATCCACCTGTGTCCGTGATGTGATACTGGTTTGTACGCTGACAGAGCGCCGCCGCCGTGTGAGGAGAATGGGAATTGAAATCAACATATACCCTAGTCCCGCGTCAATACAATTCAATCACAGTAACAGGTAAACGATGAGCTGCGCTGATTAAGCGTACCTGCAGCAGACCAGGCATATTTAATCACAAAGTCCTCTGTCCATTCGTATGCTATTCGAATCTACCAACGGTACGTCCGATTCAACCAATTCCATTCAATCATCGTGTCATTGTTATAAAAAGAAAGAATTAATCAGCCCATCATGTAAGTTCAAAAAGAAATGACGTCATGTAATATGATACTGGAATGACTCACCTTATATATTGAATTAATATGCTTCACGAGCCGTAAATACGCTCGCCATAGAATGGCGCGTTCGCGGGGACCGCCATTGTAGAACCTAGAGTAACAACAAATAATGTTAAAAAAAGTCAGGGTATAAAAAGTGGATGTCTGATTTTTGTGCGGAGAAACAGGGAAAAAAACGAACGACTCACGCAACCTCTTCACTCTCCCGTCCGACGCGGCCCATGCCAGCACGGAACTCGCCCTAACACAAAAACAAAAAACATCAGCTATAGCCGATGAACCAAGTGATGAATGGCTAGGGTCGAATAATATAAACATTACTCACCTCTAAACCTCTCTCCACAGCCGCCAACCTCCCAAAAGCAGGTGTGACTGCTCTCAATATTCTTGCGGTAGCGTAGTAGTTCAGGAACAGAAGAATAGTTCCCCGTGTACCGAGCCCGCGCGCAAGCTGGGATGTAAAAATAATGATATCGAGAGAGGGTTTCATGACATTGCCGCTATTTAGTTTTATTGTTGATGAAAGGAGAAAATTTACACAATTTTGAATGAGAAATGGTTGGGGAAAGTACGTACTAGAGTGCGGAGAGGGAATCACAGAAGGCTGCAATGTCCGATGCGATGTATCTGGCACAAAAATGTAAGCCTCGTTTTTCCCGAACAAAATATGAAATATCAATATGAGAGCATATATATTAAAAGAGACGCGAAGTAAATCTATTACTTACTGGTCAACCCCCTCAAGTCGCTCCCGGCCAGCCCCATGTGATACGCGGTAGTACCGCAGCAGAGGCGCAGGTGCAAGATATAGGTCGTGTGCGTAGCGAGTGAAACGTGAACGAAGGAGAAGGGAGAGTTTGGATTGCAGGTGACGGAGCTGTGTGGGTTGCGCGGAGAGATGGTCATGGGAATGTGTCACAAGGATAGAAAGATGGGATGTATAGATAAGGAGGTATGATTCATCGCAGATTGGGATAGAGGGGCTTACCATGGAGTTAGTGTACGTACTCGGGATAGCGAGGAGAAACCATAGGATGAGACCGCGGCCGAATCCAGGGGCGTCAGCACTGACCTGTCGACAATCAGGCAATACTGTTAATTAGGTATGCTGGCGTGTGGAATGAGACATAAATGTGGAAAGGCAATGACGCTCAACAGTTCTTACCACAAAATCACAAAACTGGTAAAATAATGCGAGAATGCAAAAAAAAAGAAAAGTAGAACTCACCAAATCCCTAACAATCCTTCCATCTAACCTAGCCACCAACACAGAAAGATATGTCCTCAGCACCAAGAATGCGGAGTGAAACAACAGAAACATCGCTTGCTTCGAGCGCACAGTTGGGAATGCGACGCGTAATAGAGATATAAGCTGCGCGGTTTGTGACTTTGCGGGTTTCGTTGTGCTAGGGGAGGTGCCGGGAGGATATAGTGGGGGGAAGAGAGCGCGTGTAGCTTCCAGGTAGGCTGCAGGAGTAGGGGTTACTTTGACCTGAGAGGTAAATTAAAATATTTATGAAAATAAGAATCGTTGCAGACCCACTTTTGATATCTTCCCTCTGAACGGCACCAAAAGCGTCTTAACGCCATTCCCATCGTCTTTCTCATTCAAATACAACTGCGATCCATCCCCATTTTCCTCACCAACGCTAAACTCAGCCGTCGTCTCCTTCCTCTTCTCCTTCTCCCTCAACCTTCCTTCTCCGCGTCCACCCGACAAACTACCCACCGGCACAAATAGGCGCGATCGTAAGAGGAGAACGGCTAGAAGGGCAAGTTTGGCGTAGAGCGCACGCTGGGAGTGTGGGATGCTATGTAAATTTTGGAATAGAATTTGTATGGTGGGATGGGACATTAGTATGGCCCAGTATAGCCTGTTGACAATACTTGAGCAATGGTGAGGAATCACGTGAAATTAGACACCCTTACGTAATGAGCAGGTCGAATGACAGCTATGAGAAAAGTATGATTTAAAAGTAGTTACAGCCATTGATAAGGCTGAGAAAAGAAAGGCGACAAGGCTTGTTGCACGTGGATACTCCAACATTATTAATTTCTACATGTCAATTATTGAGTCGGATATATATATAGAGAGAGAGAGAGCGAGCGAGATATTGAATTGAGTGTCAGTCAATTGACTTGTTCCAATATTGCAACCTGAGGCCATTTCTGAGACCACACTCTAGCAAGTTTATATAATGTACGGAGTATGCATATAATACAAGATAAAATTTGCATTCTGTGTATCTACAAGGGCTAAAATGGTAACAAGAAAGCAGTGGGGCAGAATGGCGCATGTAAGGCAGCCAGACCGACGCTTCAGTCAAACGGAACAACCTACTGACAACCAAGGATCGGTGCTCGTTGACGTCGGGAAGAATGAGATGGCGATTCTAGAACGTAGAGCGCAGTTTCCCTACGCGCAAGTGACTGGCTATTGACGAGCCCGGCGTGCATCCGGGTGCTTTATGGGGCGTCATGCTATCGGGCGTCGCTCGGTTCTACAGGAGAGGGAGAGAGAGAGAGATCAATTATAGTGCTCTAAGCGCTAGGCGCTTATGGTGTACTACTACTACGAGATACATTGGCTATAGCAGAGTGTCTAAGCATCAGAAGGGGGAAACATATCAGAAGGACTGGGGCGTATAATTATTGGCCAGGCACAAGAGGGCCATGTTGAACGAGCATGACAAAGCTGAGTAACGAGCGCAGCACTCCCGGTTATGGATATAACCGTATTCCTAAGCAACAAGATTATTGCTTTCTAAAGCACGCAGAACCGGATCATCGTTTCTCCTTAGAATAGTATAAAAGCATGGATATTTACATCGGAACATCTCAGTCCCATTATAAGACTGAGATGTAAGTGCATATAGTTTAATCTAAAGACAATAGTTACTAACTTCATAGTTAGCTTATTCTTTAGGTACTTCTTATACAAATATAGAGTCCCATTATAAGACTGAGATCTTATTCTTTAGCATCTATACTAATCATATCACAAGAGGCCAATCCCTTACAGATAGGGGGACCGGCAGAAAACGAGAGCCAATCCAAGTTGGAGTAGAAGGTGTTTAGGGTTGGTCATTAGCTGGGGGATGCTATGTCGGTGTATTTGTCGAAGCGGCGTGTGAATTGTATATATAGTGCAGGGTAGCAGGGATGATCTTGGGGTCGCCCAACAGCCGATAAATGGAGTGGTTGACCTTTCCTGCCTTGTGTCTGAGCTGGTTGCGCTGCTCTGTGTATTGTTTGCAGTATTTGAAGTAGTGCACTACGGTCTCCGGCTGGCGGCATTGTTTGCATAGGATTGTGTCTGAGAATTTTATCTTCTCAAGGAATGAGTTGAGGGACACATGACTGGTGCACAGTTGTATGAGGATGCTAGTTGCTCTATGGGGCAGGGAGCTCAATGTCCTATAAATCTGATGGTCTGGCAGTTTCAAGTTGATTTGGGACATTTTGGCATATTGGGGTGATTTTGACCAGACCCTCCTCCAGCACTTGAGGACAGACTTGTTCCAGTTGGCCTTCAAGACTACAATACTTACTAGAAGGTGCTTTCTGAGTAGCTCTGGAAGGTGGTCAGAGGTTCTACAGGAGTCACTGCTCAAGGCAAATACTGTGAGATTGGAGGCCCATTGTTTGCAGGCCTTAGTATATATGTATGTAGAAGATGGAACCTGTCTGCTTTCAAGACAGGTGCATTGAGGATTTAGTATGCCATCTCTGTTGAGTATATGTGTGTGAGACTGGGTAGAAATAAAACAAACTTGAAGTACTGTAGAGTAATCACAGTCTACTAGGGTGGTTAGCAACAGTTGTTACGCCCCATGCCTCCAACAAACCCACACCAACCCCCACAATCACCCACCCCTGTTTCCGAATCCTCCCCGACCATAGAAGCACGGACCCGTTCCCGTTCCCGTTCCCGTCCCCGTTCCCGTAACATCCGTCCGAACCACCACTAGTCCGATCCCGATTCCCGCAACCTAGGATTCCGCATCTTGATAACCGATGCGCTAGTTTATCGCGTACCTTACCCCCTTGTTCTTCCTTACTATTAACCCCTTGTACTCCCTTTCTTCTTGTTTTATGACCGGCAAAAATAGTACAAGGATAAGCCACATGTATATAGTCTGACAGTTGACTGGACTGTTCGCCAGTACGAATATCGATTTAGTCTCCTACCAGTTTCCGATTCATTTCTGGTAAACTCCCGCCTCCTTTCCGAAATTAGGGACAGACAATCGAGGAGGGCGCAACACATAAGTTGAAGCCAAGTCCCTTCGACCTCGAACACCTCAGTGACCGGATTGAACCATTCCGCGACCTACCCTAAGTTCCCGGCACCTCCGTCCCCATCCGTAGTCCGTCTGGCTTCTGCCTCGGTCCTCGGCCCCGTTACGGACCTTCACACTCACCCGGATAACCCCTTCGGAAGCATTAGCTAAGCGCCTGACATGTGGACTTAACAGTATATTCGTACTCACACTCCTGATCGTCATGAAGAATAAGACACGAACAAGGTTCTTACGAGCATGCGCCAGACCCCTCTTTCTACGGGCACCACTCTCGAAGAGCGCCCCCGTACCACTGGGAAGCATGACCAATCTTGCCAAAGCCATCACTACGCTAGCAAACAGCCTAGCTACCCCTAAGAAATCGAGACCCCCCACACAAGTTTGAAACCCAGACCCTTTCGACGGTTCCAACCCCAGAAAATTACAAACCTTCCTCATACAGTGCAACCTAATTTTTTGGGATGACCCAGAAACCTTCAACACCAGTAGCACCAAAGTAACCTACGCGCTATCATATCTAACCGGAACCGCCCTGGACTACTTCGAACCCACCTTCACCGCCCATGTGTCAAGTCCACGTACCGAGACCCATCCACTGGCAGTGCCGACCGAGCAATCATCCTATATCCACGACCAAGTGACCACGTTGCCTGCATAACACTTGGCACGCCGGTCCCGGCTCGGCACCTTCGCCATCCGTACTCCTCGGTTCGTTTCACCTCGGGACTCCCCGTCCTTGTATTATCCTTGGACGCGACCCCATTGTTTTATATCCGGCCACTCCCTATTGTCCCATTTCGAGTCACGATCCTATTATATTGTCCTTCATTGTTCTATCCCCACTTTGCATTCCTTGTTCTAATTTTGTTCGTTGTGGACAACAACCACATGCTCTGCATATCTTGTTGTCCCACATTCCTTATTCCACATGTCGCTTCTTAACCTATATAAGTAGGACATGGATGTACATACTTCCTCATTCTGGGTATCGACTAGGCTTAGGCCCTTCTACCTTCTTCTCTTTTGTTAAGTCCTCGACTCGGGCCGGCATCTTCAGCATCCCCCTGAGTATCTGTCTGTTGCAAATACAGTGGCACGCACGGCAAGTAGGCCGCAACGCACGAGTACGTTGAAGCCAATGTCACTACCCTTGGCCTGCAGGACTTGGCCATAGTCCACCCGACCTTTCGACAACACCCCTCGGCAGTACCGAAGTCCGTCAGTATCCGACTCCTGACACCATGACGAACCCCTCTGGCTCCACGACTATAATGAATTCACCTCCGAACTCAAAACAAACTTTGGCCCCCATGACCTGGAAGGCGAGGCGGAACTGGACCTCGAGAAACTCCACATGTGTGACAACCAACACATCACGGAATATATGGTCGAGTTCAACCGCCTCGCCACCCGTACCCTTTGGGACGACTCCGCCCTTCGCCACCAATACTACAAGGGGCTCCCGGGAAGAATTAAGGATGAAATAGCCAGGACAGGAAAACCATCCTCCCTGCCAGAACTCTGCCTCCTGTCCCGATCCATCGACGTACGATACTGGGAGCGAAAATCGGAAATCACCAAGGAACCCACCCGGACACTCGACCCCCAACGGACGCCCAAACTTGACAGAAATGGGAAACTCATGCCCCTGGAACGACAACGCCGCTTCAGGCAGGACCTCTGCTTACTCTGTGGCAAAGCGGGCCACAGGGTCAAAAAATGCCCTAAGAAGGAAAGCACCGACTCGGCAACGACAACCCCGGCACGAACGAAGGAACGTTCTGAAGCCGTCGACACTCCCGTCATACTCCGACTCAACGCATCCACCCTCTCAAGCCCAAATGCACTGACCATTCGTCTAACCTCCGACTCCCTACCAGGACAACATCTGAACATGCTCGTTGACTCAGGATCGACACACTGTTTCCTCGATTCAAAACTAGCATCTAGATACAACCTTCAGTGCCAAGACATTATGCCCATCCCACTAAGACTTTTCGACGGGACCTCCAACTCCTCCATTCGCAAGACCGTCGAACTTCCGATTCGCTTCCCCTAGGGGGAACGACACTCCGTGACCTTTTTCGTAACTCCGCTTGACTCGAGCTGCTCGGTGGTCTTGGGACATAACTGGCTTACCTGCTTCAATCCAACAATTGACTGGGTTTTGGGCAACATATCCTTCAAACCCCCGCCGCCGACCGACTCCGTGAAACCACCCAAACCTATAGCCCCCTCTCGTCACTCTCCTGACCCCTCAAAAAAACCACTCATCGCACCCAAGGTGGCGTTGATCAATGCAGCAGCGTTCGCCCGCATCTCGAAGATGGAGGGTACCCAGACCTTCCAACTACTGCTCTCCGACCTCAACAGAATCGGGGACGGCCCTGTAGACCTATCCAACGTCCCAAACGAATACCACAAATTTCAGGACGTCTTTAGTAAAAAGCGTGCCAACACCCTGGCCCCACACCGACCCTATGACCTAAAAATAGACCTAGAGGAAGGAGCCTCACCCCCCTTCGGCCCCATCTACTCCCTGTCAGAAAGCGAGCTGAAATCGCTGCGCGAATTCTTAGACGAACACATCTCCATGGGGTTCATCCGACCATCCCGCTCATCTGGCAGGGCACCCGTCCTGTTCGCCCGAAAGAAGGATGGTTCCCTACGTTTGTGCGTCGACTTTAGAGGACTCAACAAAATCACAAAAAAGGACCAGTACCCGCTACCCCGCATCTCTGACCTACTCAACAGCCCCCGTAAGGCTAAAATCTTCACTAAAATAGACCTACGACATGCGTACCACCTCGTCCGCATCCGAGAAGGCGACGAGTGGAAAACCGCCTTCCGCACCCGCTACGGATCCTTCGAGTGGCGCGTTATGCCCTTCGGACTGAGCAACTCCCCGGCCGCTTTCCAATGCCTTATGAACGATATCTTCTCCGACCTCCTCGACGTTTCGGTGCTGGTCTACCTAGACGAC
>QLPI01022974.1:0-13606 GCA_003314275.1 Chroogomphus rutilus
GAATAGAACAATGAAAATAAGATAATAGAAATGTGGCCAAAAATAGAATAATAGAGAGTGACTGAATATAAGAAATAGGGTCATGGCTGAATATAAAACAATGGTAAAATGTCCTGAGGTAGAATGGACTGAGAAATAAGGAGTGGGCAGGGCAGGATTAATGGATAATGAGTAGTGAAGAGTGGATGAGGAATAGGGATGGAGAATGTGGAGGATGAATGTGCTGAGCTGAGACCAAAGTAACAAGTGACATATGTGTGGTTTGGTCACTTGCATGTGGAATTAGGCTGATCATTTGGTCAGTACTGCCAAGTTACAAGATACTTGGTACATGTACTCGACAATTTGTTATCCTACACCCTATGGCAATCCAACCATCCAACCTCTAACCCTGTCACGACCATATATCGAGCTTTAACTTATTTGGCAGTACCGACCAACCGACCCTCACTCACATCATTCCATGACGTACGGTTTTGGTTTGGTACACCCGGTTCATCACTTGGTTCATTATCCTTTTCCCCCAAACCCTATTCTTTATTATCCCTACACTCCCTTCCTTCCCCCTCACTTGTTTACCCACAGGACATTCACTATTCCCTGCCACTCACTCACGGCCCTATTGTTTTATTCTCGGCCATTCCTTATTGTTCTATTTCTTTCCCACAATCTCACCGCTTATATTTCATTGTCTTACCCTCTCATTATTCTATTATAATCGTTGTGGACTATACCTCCACATGGTCTTCATACCTTATTCTTTTTTCCATGTCTTATGCCACCCTTATTCCACATTCCGCCCCTCAGCCTATATAAGTAGTTGATACGTGTACATAGTTCCTCAGTCTGAGTATTAACTAGGCTTATGCCTCCCTACTCTCCTCCTTCTGTTCAGAAGTCCTTACTCAGGCTGACATCCTCGGCACTCGCCTGAGTATCTGTTCTCGTTACAAGTTAGTGGCACGCACAGGAGGCAGGGTACAACGCACGAGTACGTTGAAGCCAAGCCACCCTGACCGGCCTGCAGGACTTGGCCGGTTCCGACAGTACCATTGGTAGTACCGAGGCCTGACAAATCCCCTACTAGTCATGGATGGGCTAATCTCCCTATAGAAACCCACGGAAGAAGTATTAATTAAGTGCTTGAACCCTGGACTTAAGTATATTTGAACTCACACTCCTGATTGTCAATGAGATACAGCACATGCATCAAGGCTCTACTAACTATCACAGGAGCATCTATTCACTGTGAATTGTTACCCCAGGATCCAACTACTGCTAGACTGTCAAGTACATGTACCAAGACCCGTTATTTCGGCAGTGCCAACTGAGCAACTATTCTACGTCCACATCCAAGTGTCCATGCCACATGCATATCACTTGGTACATCGGTCTCGTCTCAGCACATCCACCACTCACACACCCACTCCTCACCCCTCGGTCCGTCTCACCTCAGGACTTCCTGTCCTTGTTCTATCCTTGGTCACAGCCCTTGTTTTATAGTCGGGCACTTCCTATTGTCCTATCCTTGGCCATGTTTCTATTATCCTATCCTTTATTGTTCTATCCCGTTTTACATTCCTTCATTCTAATTTTACTCATTGTAGACAATAACTACATGCTCTGCATACCTTATTGTTCCACATTCCTTATTCTACATGTCACTTCTTAACCTATATAAGTAGGACATGCATGTACATATTTCCTCATTCTGGGTATCGACTAGGCTTAGGCCCTTCTACCTTCTTCCCCTCTGTTAAGTCCTCGACTTGGGCCGGCATCACCAGCATCCTCCTGAGTACCTGTCTGTTGCAAATTGGTGGCACACACGGCAAGTAGGGCACAACACACGAGTACGTTGAAGCCAATGCCACTACTCTTGGCCTGCAGGACTTGGCCATTGTCTGCCCGACTCCTTGGCAGTACCAAAGTTTGTCAGTATCCAAAGCTTGACATAGACCCAGCATCCATACCTCTCAGAACTGTTAAGTATATGTACTGAGCATCAGTTCACTCAGTCATACCAACCAAACATCAAATGTCTAATTACATGCGCAAGTGACCATCCCTTTCCCAAGTCACTTAGTATGTCAGTCTTGGCTCAGTACATTCATCATCCACACCTTCTACTTTATTCATCACTCACATTTCTTTTATTCATCATCCACTACTCCCAACCTGTTTATTCTTTTATTCCTAACCCAACACACCTCAGAACATTTCTATTGTTTTATTCTCAGTCATGGCCTCATTGTTTTATATTCAGTCACATTCTATTGTTTTATTCTTGGTCATACTTTTATTGTTTATGCTTGGCCATATCTCATTGTTCTATTCTTGAGTATTGTGAACAATGCTCCCACATGCTCTCTATACATTATCCCCTTCTTCATACTTTACACCACCCTATTCCACATTCACTTCTTAACCTATATAAGTAGCATATGGATGTAGATAGTTCCTCATTCTGAATATCAACTTGGCATATGCCTCTTGCCTTTTTTCCTCCTGTCTGAAGTCCTTACTTGGGCCAACACTCTTGGTACTCTACCAAGTTCCTCTTCCTTCTGGAAAGTAGGGTACAATGCATGAGTACATTGAAGTCAAGCCACTCCAATCAGTCTACTGGACTTGGCCGATCCCCCACCAGTATTGTGAAGTTGGTACTATTGCACTAGTACTCAGCCTACACAACATTGGCATTTCCAGTGCCTGACAAGAACCCTGTGCCTACTCCAGAGCCACAATCTGAATCCAGAGTGTCAAGCATGAATCCCCATCTGCACTTGACCCTATCCAATCGATTCCTCATCCCTCCAGTAAACCCCCTGGAACCACCAAGAATGACCCTATCCAACTACTCAAATGATGTGCCAAATCTTGCTGAGGCTATCACCATGCTAGCAAGCAAATTGCCTAAAAACTCAGCCCTCTAAACAAAGGTCTGGGACCTGGACCCCTTTGTTGGGTCTGATTCAAAAAAATTACAAGTGTTTCTCATACAGTGTACCCTGAATCTCTATGATTTCCCTGACACCTTTGATCCTGATAGTGCCAAGGTAACCTATATACTCTTGTACCTGACCATCACTGCCTTGGACTGGTTTGAACCAGCCCTCACCTCTGACAATAAGTCATCCTAACTCTATGACTATCAAGAGTTTCTATCTAAACATAAGACTAACTTTGGCACCCATGGCCCAGAAGGAGAGACCACAGCTGACCTGGAAACCTCGCATGCATGACAACTAGTGCATTCATGAAATATGTGGTCAAGTTTAATCGACTTGCCATCTGTGTCTAATAGGGCAACTCTCCACTCTGTCCCCAGGTCTATAATAGACTTCCATCAGAATCAAGGACAAAATTGCCTGGGTAGCAAAGTCACATTTACTACTCCAGCTCTGCCTCCTGTTCCAATCCATTGACACCTGCTACTGGGAACATCAATCTGAAAAACTAGCATACAGCCCTCTGACTCTAGCACCAGCTGAGGGCTGCATTGAACCCAATGGTGTACTAATGGAGCTGAGACTCAATAAATCCACTCTTTCTAGTTCGAACCCAACCATCTGCCTGACCTCCCTCTTCTTGCAGAATTGGTATTGTAAGCAGATGGTGTAACATATGGTCCAACTCTCTGCCTGACCACCACCCGGACACCCTTGTAGACTTAGGATTAATGCACTGCTTCATTAACTCCACATTAGTGTCCAAACACAACCTCTGACCCTACAACATTATGCCAATTCCACTGCAACTTTTCAACAGCTCCTCTAATTCTATAATACACAAAGCCATTGAACTTCTGATCTGCTTTCTGAAAAGGGAGCAACACTCCATAACATTTTTCATAACTCTACTAGATTCTAGTTGCTTGGCAGTCCTTGGACATGACTGGTCCACCTGCTATAATCTGTTAATTGACTGGGCATTGAGTAGTATTTTGTTCAGATCTCCATCCCCAACTGATTATTTGGTACCACCCAATCCTACAGTTTCCACTCAGTGCTTATCTGACCCTCTAAAAAATCCACTCACTGCATTCATCAAGTTCTATCTTTAGGTTGTAAAGGTAGTGCAGAGCAAGAGTATCAGCTCATTTTTTACTAAAAATGTCCTTGAATTCATGGTATTCATTCATCTGGAACATTAGTTAGGTCTATGGGGCCATCCTTATTTTTATCTAGGTCAGAAAGAAAAATTTGAAAGGTCTGAGTGCTGTCTATCTTTGAGATGTAGGCAAAGGCTGTAGCATTGACCAATGTGACTTTTAGTTTCATCTGACCTTCATGATTGCCTGGTGGTGCACTGGTCCTCTTTGCCTTGAAAAATGAGGGCTCTCTTCTGTGAAAACTCCACAGTTATGGTTCAGTCCTTGCAATAAAGACTGAAGTGTCAGAAAGTAAAATATAAACTATATATACCCTGACTGTGAATTCTCATGCTGAAATATAACTGCAGTCTTAGGAATTAGAAAACATGAAACAAAAGAAAAGATATGGATGTTCAGAATGATACATGCCCTCTAGCCTTAAGCTTCATATATTCAACTATGCATCGATTTCAGAGGACTCAACAAAATCATGAAGAAAGACTGCTACCCACTACCCCACATATCCAACCTGCTCAACAGTCCCTGCAAGGCTTGAATCTTCACACAGATAGACCTATGACATGCCTACCACCTCATCTGTATTGTTAAGTCCATATGTCAGGTTCTGAAGGGTCTCCATGGGGGATGGAGGGTTCCAAAGTCTAGGAGGGTTGAGGGTTAGAAGGTTGAGAGTCAAGGAAACAGAAAGATAGAAGGCAGATGATAAAGTGCCAGGACTTAGGAGGGTGGTCGGTTCATGGCCAGGACTTATAGAATTAGTTGTGTGGGTGTTCAAAGTCAGAGGGACTTGGCTTCAACTTATGTGTTGTACCCTCCTTAATCGTCTGTCCCTAATTTCAGAAAGTCAGAAGCATGAGAGAGACTAAGTCGGAATTAGGTCAGAACTTAAAGTCAGAAGTTAGATGCAAATTAAGTCAATATTTATACTGGTGAATAGTCTAGTTGACTGGGGGGTTATATACATGTAAACTACCTTGTATTTTCTACTGTCTGGTCTAAAGACAAGGGGAGGAAGGAACTACAAGGGGTCAATAGAAAACAAAGAACAAGGGAGTAAGGTACATGGTGATCCTTCAAAACACCTATTGCAAAAAAAACAGAATTGTAGTTGTGGAATCACAGATCTTTGGGATTGCAGAACTATGGGTTTTGAGAAGGAAACATGAAAAGGGTGGGTGGATGATCATTCTGTTATGATTGCAACTGGAAAATCCCCAGGAAGTGCAAGGGTGGTTGTGCAACCTGAATTAGGTCAGATTGAGGTGCATGGACCATAACAGTATTTTATCATGATATCTTTGTATCTTAGCTTGAGTTCACCCACCAGGATTATTATGTAATTCTCAATATTGGCCAAGATATTAATTATTTAAAATAATCAGACATGTGAATGGTTTTATCCTCTCTAAATTTTTCATTAAAAATAATACATACAGAGCTCAAAATCACGTGACATGTGACATGATATCACATGATCATAATTAAGGTTTGTTACTACCCAAACAACACCAAATACCTCCTTGTTTTCAACCATGAAGTTCCTCTCTGCTGCCAAAGTTGACTCTATCATCCAATTGCTTAAATCTGGTCATTCTAGCCATTATATCTCTTCCTACCTTGGTGTCTCTATTAGTTTCATCTCCAAGATTCACAGGAAACACTGTCCTGACATCACCAAGTCCTCTGGTGGTTGCCCTCCCAAGATTTTCCCCTCCAATCTCCATCATATCATGCATCTCATGGAAAGAGGGTAGATTGAGAATGGGATCCAGGGTACCCAGGTGCTCAAAATATTCTTAATCAACCCTTGGCCTCTAAAATTGTAAGGAGGCACCTGAAAAAGGCAGGGATGAAGGCAGTTGTGAATAAGAAGAAGCCACTTCTTAGTGCAAGGCATAGGAAGATGAGGAGGGAGTTTGCAGAAGCTCATCTAGAGTGGACTATAGAGGACTGGAAGCATGTTGTCTGGTCAGATAAGACCAAATTCAATTGCTTGAGGTCATATGGAAGGAGTTGGGTCTATAAAAAGGCTGGAGAGCTTTTGAATGATAGGCTGGTTAAGGGAATACTGAAGTTTGGTAGAGGTTCTGTGATGGTGTGGGGTTGTAGGCTGTAGGAAGGACCTGGATATGCTGTCAAAATTGATAGGAGGATGGATGGGGAGTTGTACAGACAGATTTTAGATGAAGATCTTCCAGCTATCCTAGAGTATTATGGTAAAGATGCTACTGACATCATTTTCCCACAGGATAATGACCCCAAGCACACATGTAAGAAGGCCACCCAATGGTTTTCTGACCATGGTTATGAGTTCATGAAGTGGCCAGCTCAGTCTCATGACCTGAATCCCATTGAATACCTCTGGACTATTGTCAAAAAAACACCTTTCTGACTTCTGTTTTTGATTATCTTGAATGATTAATATCTTGGCCAATATTGAGAATTACATCATCATCCTGGTGAGTAACCTCAAGCTAGAATGCAGGGCTATCATGATAAATTATATCAGATTTTGTCCTTCTGTGATCATTGCATTATTTGCTACACAATCAAAGTTTCACAACATGTGAACAGTTTTGTCCCCTACTGTATGTCCTGCCCAAAAACCCACATCCTCCATACAACAGAAGCCCCCTCCACCAGGTGATGATACCAAAAGGAGTGGAGTATGAAGTAGAGGAAGTTCTGGACTCCAGAATGCATAGAAGAGTACTGCAATATCTGGTAAAGTGAGTTGGATACCCCAGAGAAGAGAATTTGTGAGTGCCAGAGAAAAATATGAAGAATGCAAGACAGAAAACACAAGAGTTCCACAGGTGATTCCTAGCTGCACCTAGGTGCATAGGCTATATCTTCCACAGACCATCCTTCTGCCTATACAAAACCCTGGAGTGCAGGTGATATGCAAGAGGATGCAAAACACAATGACATGCAGAGGCCTGGGTGATGCATCACATGCATGATTGAGAGGTGTGGGCAGTGCATGGAAGACCATTGCATATGTCATGGTGGTGGGTATGGCAAGTGAGCACAACAAATGTGCAATGGCAGGTGTGGCAGGTATGTGAGAGAGGGCCAGGAGGTACACCAGTGCAAGTGTATGTTGTGGGCATAGTAAGTGGGCACAGCAAGTATGTGATGGTAGGTGAAATAGGGGCATGAGTAAGGGCCAGGAGGTGCACAAGTGCAGGTGTATGCCAGTTCAGCAATGCACAAATGAGGCCAGGAAGTTCACAGACAAGTATGATGATATGTGAACAAGGCCAGGAAGTATGCAGGTACGGGCACAGGCCAGTGCAATGATGTGTGAATGAGGCCAGGAAGTATGCAGCTGCAGGCATAGACTAGTGCAATGATGTGAAAACAAGGCTGGGAAGTACACAGGTGTGGGCACAGGGCAGCAATGCATGAAAAAGGCTGGGAAGTGTGCAAGTGTGGGTAAAGGCCAGTGCAATGATGCATGTCGTTCATTGACAAAAACTCAGAGATATTGCTCTAGTTCCTGGTTGATGTGTTCGGTTTGTCCATCCCCCTGCAGATGGTAGGCGGTGGTGGCTGCAAGTTTGATTCCCAATAATTGGTAGAGTTCCTGTGTGAATTCCAAGACAAACTGCGGTCCCTGATCTGAGACCACCTGTCTTGGCAACCTGTTATGGCCCATGCCCTCAAATAAACCCACATTAATCCCCACAACCACCCGCACCATTTCCGGGACCTTTCCAACCATTCCAAGCCTGAACAATTGCTTTCCACAAATTCTGTTGTACCAACCCAAAGTTCCACAATCCTGAACCTCCGAGATTCTGAGACCAAGGTTCTGCTCTTTTAATAAACGACATGCAGGATCATCATGTACCTCACTCCCTTGTTCTTCGTTCTGTATTAGCCCTTTATACTCTCTCCTCCCCTTGTCTTTACTCAGCAAAAGTTAGTACAAGGGCTAGATACATGTATATAAGACACCAGTCGACTGGACTATTTGCCAGTACAAATATCGACTTAATTCTGTGTCGTAGTTAATTCAGTTCCAGTAAACTTTCCGACTTTCTGAAATTAGGGATAGATGATTGAGGAGGGTGCAACACACAAAGTTGAAGCCAAGTCCCTGCGACCTCGAACCACTCGAATGACTAGTTGAACAACCTAATACCGCAATCAGTCCTAAGCCCTGGTGCTTCCCGTCTCTCCACCCTTTTCATTTCCGACCATGAACCCACAACCTCTAGTCCCTCTGCCTCTGGAGTATGAATCCCCCCTTGGAAACCACTGGGAACCTCTGGAAACCCTTCCAGAAGTATCTAGCTAAGCACCTGACATGCCGATTTAACACAACTCCTGTTCTATAGCTGCTAGTTGGTCTAATATTTCTTGGGCTGACAGTAAATCCATGGAGGATAGGGTGTTGTTATAAGGTAATTGAGAGGTGGCTGCCATTGTTACTACTTCTGAAGAAATTCAATTTGGAGTCAGTGTCAAGTACACATACCAAGACCCGTCTACTCAGCAATGCCGACCGAACAACCATCCTATATCCATGACCAAGTGTCCACGCCACATGCATAACACTTGGTACACCGGTCTTGGCTCGGTACATCCACCATCCACACTCCTTGTCCTCACCCTTTGGTCCGTCTCACCTCAGGACTTCCTGCCCTTGTGTTATCCTCGGTTACAGCTATTGTTTTATAGTTGGCCACTCCCTATTGTCCTATCCTTGGCTGCGTTTCTATTATCCTATCCTTTATTGTCTTATCCCCGTTTTGCATTCCTTCATTCTAATTTTATTTGTTGTGGACAATAACCACATGCTCTGCATACCTTGTTGTTCCACATTCCTTATTCCACATGTCACTTCTTAACCTATATAAGTAGGACATGCATGTACATATTTCCTCATTCTGGGTATTGACTAGGCTTAGGCCCTTCTACCTTCTTCCTCCCTGTTAAAGTCCTTGACTCGGGCTGGCATCACCAGCATCCTCCCGAGTATCTGTCTATTGCAAATCGGTGGCATGCACGGCAAGTAGGGCGCAATGCACGAGTACGTTGAAGCCAACACCACTACTCTTGGCCTGCAGGACTTGGCCATAGTCTACCCAACCTTTCGACAGCACCCCTCGGCAGTACCGAAGTCCGTCAGTACCCGAAGCCTGACAGTCAGTATTCATGGGGAAGAGTTTTCTACTGTAAGGGTAACCTAAGCAGGTGTTCTACTCTTGGGCAGTATACTGGTAAAGGGGGATCCAAAGAGAAAACTCTAGGGAAACCTTCACTCAACTAGGAATATATATGTACTGTTGCTATGGCACTCCACTTGTATTTGGAATCACTCATCGGTTGGGACCTATTCTCAGGGGTTCTCCTGACAGGTTTGTCATATTTTTCTTCATTGGGGCAAAGGCATTCTCATGTCATGTGTTTGCCTGAGCATTGTCTACAAATAATTGTCCTCTTGCAGAGCCATGCAAAGTGACCAAATTGATGGCAATTATAGTATTATAGTGGACAGCATAGTAATTTAGGATGGAGGTGATTCCAGAATGCAATGTGGTGGCTAAAGTAGCTATTGTGTTAAATATGTGTGTCAGATGCTTAGCTACATACTTCTGGAATGGTTTACAGAGGTTCCAAGTGGTTTCCGAGGAGGGGTTTGTACTCCGGAGGCAGAGGGACTAGAGGTCGTGGGTTCACAGTCAGAAAACGGAAAGGGCAGAGAGATGGGAAGCATTGGGGGCTTAGGACTGTTCGCGGTATTAGGTTGTTCAACTAGTCGTTCGAGTGGTTTGAGGTCACAGGGCCGGAAACTACGACGCAGAATTAAGTCAATATTCATACTGGCGAATAGTCCAGTTGACTGGTGTCTTATATACATGTATCTAGTCCTTGTACTAACTTTTGCTGAGTAAAGACAAGGGGAGGAAAGAGTACAAGGGGCTAATAGAGAACGAAGAACAAGGGAGTGAGGTACACAATGATCCTGCGTGTTGTTTATCAAAAGAGTGGAATCTAAGGTCTTGGAATCTCGGAGGCTTGGGATTATGGAACTTCAGGTTGATACAATGGAATTTGTGGAAAGCAATTGTTCAGGCTTTAAATGGTCAGAAAGGTCCTGGAAACAGTGTGGGTGGTTGTGGGGATTATAGTGGGTTTATTGGGGGCATGGGCCATAATATATTAGCAAGTTAAGCATCTATGAAGAAGAGAACTATGGACATGTGTGCTATAGTTTTCTGATTGTTCAACAGGTAGGAGAGGAGTTCAACCTGTTGGAATGTCAAGGGGTGGGTGATTAGGGAATGGCATGGGTCACTCACAGGTCAAATGTCAGTGACCTATACCCAACCCATGGGGAACCCTAACCCATTAACCCATGGGTTTTTTACCATGGGTAGATGGGTGTCAGGTGCATGCTGCACCTGCACACACTGACACAAATGTGCTATATGTGCACATGACATATGAAATGATCGCACTGTACATGCATGCAATGTACAAGATGATTGCACTATACGTGCATGTGATACATAAGATGATCACATCATGCATGCACATGAGATATGACATAAACACGCTGTACACACATGCAACATAAAATATGAATGTACTGCATGTGTGCGTGTCATATGCAGGCATGTAAGATGCATTGGTGTCAGCACATGCACATATGGAACATTGGTGTCAGTGCATGCACATATGACATGTTAGTGTGGCATGTGTGCATGCTGCACGTGCACATATGGCACATGTGCATATAGCATGTTCATGTTAGTGTGTGTGTGTTGGCACATGCATGTCATATGCATGCAGGTATGGTGCAGTCATGTCCTACGTGTGTGCATAGGGCATGTGCATGTCATACATGCACATATGCACACATACTTAGTTGAGGTAGTGGGTTGGGCCCAGGTCATAGGTTCTCTCAGCTTGACCCACACCCAAACCCAAGGGCACCTGACCCAGTGACCTGTGCAGGTTAGCCCAACCCATGCTATTCCCTATGGGTAATGATGTGGTCATTCTGGTTAATGATAGAGATAACATCAAAGCTGTCTTGTGTGGTGGGAATACTATGAACAATGACTGGGAAAGTCTTATGGCAACAGAGAGCTGATCAGAGAGTTTTGAGAGCCAGCAGTGCAGAGGGATGGTCTCTATGTCCTCATTTTAATTAGCATCTTGTGTATAAGCTCTTGTTTCAAACCAGCATTTGGAATCTTTGATGGCTCTGGTGATTTCTTCTCATCAGACAGGCCTAAGAGCACTGGATTATCATGATCAGATTGCATAAGTGTGAGGTCAAACCATGTATTACAGAATGATATTTTAGGGTCAGGAGTTGGCTATGAGGCTAGCAGAATGGGTGAGGTAAGGACAGCTATGTAGGTGCATTTCCCAGAAGATTGCAGAGTTAGGGAATGGAGAAGAGCACTATATGGTGGAGAAGGTACTGGACAGCCACCTGAAGGGAGACCAACTCTACTTCCTAGTGAAATAGGAAGGGCATGGTTATGAGGAGAACATGTGGGTAAAAGAGGAGGATGTGGCTATGCCAGCCAAAGTACAGGAGTTTCATCGGCTACACCTGGGGGCATCTTGGAGGATTTGGGCAGCAGCCTTTGATTCCCTGATATCCTATGTTACAAGGATCTAGTACTCTAGAAGGGGGGATGATGTAAGGGGACAACCCTTTTCTAATTGCAAACCAAGTCCATCACATCCAAGTCACATCCATCACACTCATCACATTCACATCTCCACATGTCTGTATATCCATCACACCCATAATGTCCACATGTCTGCATATCCATCACACCCATATGCTGAGTGTCCTTGTCCCTATTAGGGAATGGCATGGGTCACCAATGGGTGAAATGTGGATGACCTGCACCCAACCCATGGGAAACCCAAATCCATCAACCCATGGATTTTTTCCCATGGGTTGATGGGTATCGGGTGCATGTCACACCCGTACACATGCAGTGTGTGCAAGTCATACATATGCATGTATGGCACATACTGTACAGCACATTTGAGTCATACATATGTGCATTTAGTGCATTCATGTCATATGTGCACGCATGACACCACAGGTTAGGCCAGGTTGCAGGTGCTCTCGGCTTGACCCACACCTGCACCCAAGGACACCTGACCTGGTGACCCATGCAGGTTGGCCCCACCTGTGCCATTCCCTAGTCCCTATAATGCAAAGTGCCTAAGGCTAGACATCCATGGGCTCAAGAAGTAAAGATGAGCTCAGAATGGGGTGAATATACTTTGGAGCCAGGCACCTGGACCTCAGACCAGGAACCAGGAACCAGGAAGTTGGCTCATATAACTCCAAAAGTGTATAGATTGGTAAGTGAGTGCAGACCACTTACATAGCAAAGTATATATAGAGAAAGGCTCACTAGCAGTGGGATCCTTAGCCTTTGCTCTTAAGGACCTCCTCTGTCTGGGTGAGACCTCCATACTGTACTTAGGTAGTAAATATATAAACTTAAGAACCTCCCCTGTCTAGTCCAACTCCATGAAGAAACTCTGGAGTTGCTTAAAGGGGTACCATAACACAGGGCATCAAGAGAGATTGTCACCATTTAGCAGCCTTGGTCTAAGGGAGAGCAATTCCATATATCACAGTACTAAGTTGTTCAAGTATAGTAGCTATTGCTGCAGTAGGCTGTCCTGGGAGTTCAATGGGCAGTGGTGGTGGTGGTTGGACCATTGGAGCCATCATGGTGCACCAGATGCAACTCAACCGGAAGATAATATTATAAGGCTTTGCAAAATCAATGGGATACCCTAAGAACGGTGGCCAAACCGGACACCACAGCGGAAAGAATGATTTGAATTACATGCACACAATTGCGATTTTTCCATTCGCTAGCTTTTAACGTTCGGGCGCTGGCACCGCCTCGGACTGCGGACCTGACCAGCCACACATATCAAACGTGGGTTTCGACGCATTGTTCTTCCAACCAACACCTAAGGCAGCTGCCAAACAGTGTTATGGTAGCAACCTCTCATTCCAATCCTCAGTGTACGTCTTCGTCCGGGGGCGTAACCCTGAACTGGAAACATGTCAATATCCGTAAGCTTGGTTGCTGAGCATAAGCCAAACTTCGCACAGCTGACCACACAGATTCCTTTTCAGATGCAAATGGAGACGTGAATATACTCAACAGTACTTGTGGTGATCCCTTTCAACCTTGACTTTCATCCTCACATCTGTTTAGACGCTCCCCGTGATCCTTTGGCGATGCTCAAACCCGCAGAGCGCGCTTCTTATGACACCCGTCATGGAGCCGAAGACGACGAACCCCACGGGTGCATGGAGCACACCCGTGTCCAGATCTTGGCCGATATCGTGGCGTGGGCACACGATCCTTCCGCTCTACCGGTCTACTGGCTCAATGGGTTCTTAGGAACCGGCAAAACTACCATCGCTCACACCCTGTGCCAGCGTCTGGATGTGCAGGGAAAGCTTGGAGC
>QLPI01022976.1:0-17322 GCA_003314275.1 Chroogomphus rutilus
AGTCACGTGACCTTAGCGGAAACCGTTTGTCTTCTACCTTACTGTCTTTCGTGCCGATCATGATTTCTCCCCGAGAACGGAACCCGATCACGAATAGCAGCAGGCCGGACTTGTTTCAGCATCGTGATCACATCCGGTGGAAGGGTCACGTGGGATGGAACGTACGCAGCCTCATGTGCCATTCTACCTTCTAATTGTGAGAATATTGTCCCTAATCATCATGAGACAACTGAAAATTTTTTTGAGGATAGATAGAATGGCCACAAGCTCCACTTACAAGAGAATGTACTGGCGTCGATGTGAAAAGAGACATCGCCACCAGTATCTGCAAGGTAAATATGAATGGATGTACAGCTCTTTGTTCAACGAGGAAACATACCGATGTTTACATCTGAAAAAGTAGATGATACTCTTGGAAACGATGACATTTATGATTCTATGAATTTCTTTGTTTCTTCAAGTCCGAAAATTTCATCAGCTAATTTAAATTTAGGCCGAGCCGCCATCCCCGACGAAAACTCAGCGAGGTATTACGAGGTCAAGACTGTTTGCCATCCCCGCATTACTAGCCTATAAAAGTTCAAAAAAGACGTGTACCGGAACAGTGCATTTTGTATTTCTGAATACCAAGTTAACACACGGTCATTATAACAATCTGTACCGTGTTCAAGAGCATATCAGTAATGATACCTACAGTGATTCACATCAAAACGATTGAAGCAAAAAATCACTGCCCAGCTCACGGTGAGGTTGGTATAATTATGGGTTGATGATATTTAGTGATTTCACAGCTAGACAACCTCGGAGGAAGAAAATTATTACGGATGCAGTGAACAGATCCATCGATCCTGTCTCAAACACGCTTGATAATGAAGACAACAAAATTACGGGCCCTTGAAATGTTCGCCAATGCCGTTAAAGTATTGTGAATCAGCTTTGTAAGAACTTCAGTACAATGACTCGACCTTCCTCATAATATTTTTCCGCGAGGATCATGTCATGATCTGCACCCTCGACAGGAAGGAACTCAACGGCAGGCAGTAGCGCTTTGATCTTCTCTCCAAACCTGATGGGCACAGTAGTGTCATTGGTGCCCTGTACATCGGTCAGCTGATGTTTAAAAACATATGCAAGAAGCCCACACGAATAATAAGACACTTTAAACGAGGAGTTTCAGCGATGACTTTAAAGCATTTTCCATGTCGCAAATTGGACCATCCTTTATTGAAGATGTTAAAACCTCTGCATATCCTGCAAGACATCCAGTCTGGAATTTTCTAAACTGTTCCCAATAGTCAATCATATTTCTTTGTAGTCACTTAGTTGGAAAACCTGGTCCATAATGCTTAACGGATTAGGCATACAAAGGCCAATCTCCTGAACGACATGAGATGTGAAACGTCAAGGAAAGATGATTTTTAAAAACTGATACTTTGACCGCCTGAACCGTCATCTGGGCCAACCTCTCAGGTGGTTTAAGAGTCAATGATCAGTATATAAATTCCATACTAGGAGTCGTGGATCATACATCCGTTACGCCAGCTGAAGATATATATATCACTTTTTAGGTCACCAGACAGGGCAATGTGGCGGCGAAAGTTACAACAATCCCTGGACAAAAATACAAGGAAGAGAGGTGTTAGACTGGTGGGAAAAGGGTTAAGCACCATGGAAAGTGCTACAATATGAGCATTCGAAAACTCTAGGTGCTGAAGGAGCAGTGCAAGCAGTGGGGTATAAAGGTCGGCGTTATAGACGGTTTCTGGGGCCTCACTGTACCCTCTTCCAAAGAGATCTATTTACCAAAACGACTTTCATGGTGATGTGGAGTGGAAATCCAGATAAGTGTATACAAGTACCTTAAACCCATTCTCGGATAGGAATGGTGGGAGGTACTTCCATATCGGTACAGGCGTAGAGAGGCCATGAGCACCACCTAAATGATATTTGATAGTGTAAATTTAAGTTAAAATGTAGTACCCTTGGGCCCTGATCCGGACCGAACAGCCAATACGCAGTCTTGCCCAAAGGCAGACGGACCGAGTTTGCTAATATAGGATTAGTAAAATAAAGAAAGTGAGGTTGAATCAAGAATGTACGGTTTGGAAAGAAGTCTCGAGGATAAATCTTTCTAAACTCCTCTGTAACTGAGACTGCTTCGAGGGAGGCATGTGCGGGGGTGGGAAACTAAATCATCATATTATTCAAAATCAAACTCAGAGTTCCGTATATAATGATGACAGCGCACGTACAAGAGGCATTGAGAGGCAACGAGGTCAAGATGACCTTTGGTGAGAACCTAAGAGAGCTTACAAACAAGTGAAAATCCATGCTCTGGAAAAGACTAATCGGATGATGCGGGTATTATTGGCGGCATATTGTCGAGCGTCTACAGTTGAATCTCCGCCAGGGCACACATCCATTATTTCGGCCGACATCCAGTCTCAGATCTTCGTAAAGTCGATTGGCTCGACCTGAACGGTCTCGTCACATGCGTTTCAACGCAACTCTCTAAAACTTCCTGTACATCAAGCTCATTTCTCGGTCGAGGCAGCTGCAACACGGTTTACAAACTTATATTCTCTGACTCATCCTGCTATGCAGCCAGTATTCCCACTTGCGAAGAGGAATATTTCGTCCAGCCACCAAACTTTCAGAAATTGCGATCATTTTCTTCGTTAGGGATTCGGGATTATATCCTGAAATCCCTGTCCCTCAGATTTACGTGTGGGATCTTACGTTTACCAATCTTTCTAGAGAACCCTATGTTGTAATGGATTATTTCGACGGAATAAAGTTAAATTCTCTGGAAAATGATAGAGACGATCTTAGAGGGCTTGACGCAATGAGTCCGACGGAACAACTCTCCGCTGTCAGATGTTTGGCAAGATTACAGGCCTCAAAGCTTATACCCTTTGATCAGATCGGGAGCCTGACACAAAACAATGATGGCAGTTTCGCTGTTGGTGAACTCATCACAATCACTGGGACACTTCTAGGAGGGCCGTACAAGTCCGTATCCCAACACTGGCATACGCTCTTAGAACGCCAAGTCTTGCATGCATTGGAGGAATGGCATAATCTCGAGACTGACCAACTTTCACGGTGTCTGTCAGAACCTCGAGCTACTCCACAGCAATTTTCGGAGTTACTCCAACTTCTTTCCGCCCTCATTCCCTATTTTATACCTCCATCACCATATGCTCCCTTGGTACTTCACCAACCGGATATCTCCTTTCGCAACATTTTCTTCGATCATCAAGATCTATCCAAGGTAGCTGGGGTCTTAGATTGGGGAAGGGCGCAGATATTACCTCTCATGTTAACCGCCCAATTTCCTGACGATATACATTCAGAAGGAGACGATCCTTGCACTCGTCCCGGCTATCCGGACGAAGAATGGCGCTCCGTTCCGCATGATTGGACCCCCTTTGGTGACTCCTCCAAGTGGGAACCGGTCTACAAAACCCAGACAGAGACAGACCTCACTATCAGCGCCAGCGCCATGGTTAAGCGCTATTATCTGCGTCAGTACTTCAGCGCCAGCTATGCAGAACAAATTGCAGAGATCCATCATGATCATGGTTTAGCTCGGGCGACAGTTTTCGCCAATGTGCCTTATTATCACAAGTTTCACGAGGTGTTGACTCGTGGCTGGGTAGGCTGGATCGAACATGAAGCACTATTGGCGATTGCGGGTCCTAGGCCCGAAGCCAGGTGTCGTTGTGATCGGTCCGAACACATAGCGTGGATCTGCCGAGGAATTAACTTGTGATCTGAGACTATGCGAGTCTCCGGTGTCTGATGGGGACAAAGAATACGAAGAGTTCAACAGTGATTCTTAGGTATTTATATCTCAAAGCTTATTCTTGGAATATGTCAGCGTGTTAGACTGACTGATTTGTTACATGTTTGTCTTTGTTCGCGCCTTGTCATACCTAAACGATTTCAATAGGTAAAATTCTCGAGTTCAATGGAATGGGTCCGCATAGTTAATTTTTATTCGCTCTTAGAAAACAATTTCAGTCCATATTTCAGCCTATTCGAGCCTATCAACTGTTTATGTCGGTAAGTGACCATATATCTGAGATGACATGTTTGTTATTCACCATGTCCCCTTTGTTCACAGGGCAGCAATCATCCTATCGATGATAGTCTTGGCCGCCTCATCCTCCCAACTAGTTGATTCGTACGTGACGTACGCATCTGATCGCTTCTTGCGTGCTACATCTGTTATCACATCCGATCGCCTCTTGCGGGCCACAATTGTTATATACTTTGTGTGCTCTCCACTACTCGCCTGTGATTTGGTTTGAAAGGTGATATTAGTCTCAGATTGGGATTTCCTATCCTCATGCCACGACGTGTATTGTCCTATGCCATACACCTTTTCGACTTTTCTTGCGTCGATGTTCTCAAGATACTGTTTGACCTCCTTTAATTCCCTTCTGGACGCATTAGGCTGTAGAGACATTGGTAAGCTTGGAGGGGGACTAGAGACGATACATTGCTTCACGTTCGCTGAAGCAGTTCCTGCCATTGTAGGATTGGATGGAAAGAGACGAAATGCGACAGATGATGTGAGCAAACGTGAGTTCTTACAGATGGCACTGAATGAGCTCGCGGCACAATTGAAAACGCTCATAGCAGCCCAATGAGATCCGGAAAGGGGCTCATTTGGGGGATCGCCTGGCGCACAGCAGATGAACAAGACACCGTTCATCTCCAAGATCGTCTAAGAGCCTGCTGATTGTCTAGCGATTCTTCAGGTACCGAACCCTTGCAATGGAGGGAGATCAACATGCAAAATGGCGGCTACCAACGGAGATGACATTGACCTATTCATACTTCTCGCAAACCTAGCTCTTTCAGTTCTTCCCGCTCGAAGCCAGTCCAAAACAGCGTGCCGGGTCCTGCAGAAAAAATTCATGATGGCACGGCAAGGTTGGAGCTAGACGATGTGGATGGTGTAGTGTGAGGGGCGGGACACTACTGAGGGACGTTTTCGTTCTAGTTAGAACTATCAAATTAGGGAATATGGCGCAAATGCAGCAAAAACCCTACCAGGTTAGAAACAAAAGTCTTGAGTGATCAAAGAGCGTCCGACAACATGCGCAGTGGCAAACTGTACTTGCTGAAGAAGAAGCGATAGTAAGGTCGCAATTGTAACCGATACAGCTGTGTCATAGACATCAATATAAGTTCCTTGTATTGACCATGTCCTCGGAGAGAGTGCGCACAGCATATGTTGAATAAAATGTCTACCAGTTGCATTCACTAGAAGCATAGAAGATTTCTTGCTCACAAATGTCAGAAAACATTGTATAGTGGTCACTTTGAATAGAGGAATGTCTTACACCACCCTGATTCCAGATATCACTTCTTAACCTATATAAGTAGTACATGGATGTAGATATTTCCTCATTCTGAATATTGACTTGGCTACACCTTCTTGTCTTCCCCTCTCCTGTCTGAAGTCCCTTACTTGGGCTGACACTCTCCACACTCTCCCAGGTATCTTGTCTGTTCCAAATCAGTGGCATGCACAGAAAGTAGGGTGCAATGCATGACTATGTTGAAGCCAAGCCACCCCGATCGGTCTGCAGGACTTGGCCGATTCCTGCCAGCATCATGAAGTCGGCACTATTGCAATAGTGCTCGGCCCATGCATCATTGGCATTCTCAGTGCCTGACAGCTGGCAAATACACAAAAAACCCTCTTTCTGATGGGTCCCACACATGCATTCCCTCTCTCTTCAAGAAGGGGGCCAATGGTCAAATCATCTTGGAAGTACACATGGACACCGACAAAGCAGCCTTATTCACAGACCTGTCCTTTCCACCTCACCCACACAACCTCCCCAATCTACTCGAAGACTCTGACCCCTACCCTCTATCATGCAAATTCTCTGCACCTGTGCTACATCAAGTCACCTGCTGAATCAACAAAGCCAGCCCCTTCTGTCAGGGGACAACCCATCTATTTTCCTGAGCTGAGCACCAGTCACCCAGCTGGCAGACTGATACAGTCTGCCGAAGTCTCAGCACAATGGGATGGCAGTGATAGACAAGAGAGATACCAATGGAGGGGAGGACCAAGGAATGGGAGTTGGGAGAACTCAACAGACTCGCCCCTACCAGCCAATGACCAACCAAGCTTCCTGCCATGTGCTGAGCCAAGACACCGAGGCCCTAGGCCATGCTTCTGGGGTCAGGCCTGTGGGTGTTTGGTGAATTGTATTGCCGAACCAGAGGAAGGGTAGCGTATGATGGAGAAGTGGCGCATGGGTGCAGGGTATATAGAGCACGGGACTCGCTAGCAATGGGACTTAGGTTTTCCTCTTAGGATTTCCCCCATTGCTAGGTAAAGTCCTTTTGTCAGGGTTCGGGTACTGACGGACTTCGGTACTGCCGAAGGGTCGAGCAGACAATGGCCAAGTCCTGCAGGCCAAAAGTAGTGGTGTTAGCTTCAACGTACTCGTGCATTGTGCCCTACTTGCCATGCGTGCCACCAATTTGCAACAGACAGATACTTGGGAGGATGCTGATGATTCCAGCCCGAGTCAAGGACTTAACAGAGGGGAAGAAGGTAGAAGGGCCTAAGCCTAGTCGATACCCAGAATAAGGAGATATGTACATGCATGCTCTACTTTATATAGGTTCAAGGAGCAGCATGTGGAATAAGAAATGTGAGACAACAAGGTATGCAGAGCATGTGGTTATTGTCCACAACGAGTAAAATTAAAATGAAGGGATGCAAATGGGCATAGAACAATAAGGGTAGAATAATAGAAGCGTGACTGATGATAGGACAATAGGGAGTGGCCGACTATAAAACAATGGAGTTGTGGCCAAGGATAATACAAGGACAGGAAGTCCTGAGGTGAGGTGGACTGAAGGGTGAGGACAAGGAGTGTGGATGGTGGATGTACCGAACCTAGACCGGTGTACCAAGTTCTATGCATGCAGTGTGAACACTTGGTCATGGATAGAATGGTTGCTTGGTCAGCACTGCCGAGTGGATGGGTATCGGTACGTGTACTTGACAGTCTTAGCAGATCCAGAGACCATCTGAGATGACACTAAACTACCACCAGATACCCCTATACATCACTCTTTACTCATTCAACAATTCTCTCCTCCTTCAGATAACCCTCAAGTGTCAAGTACATATACCGAGATTCTGGTAATTTGGCAGTGCCAACCAAGCAGTCAGACTATGTCCACATACAAGTGCCTACAGCACATGCAAGTCGCTTGGTACACCGGTCTTGGCTCAGCACATCCACCATCCACATTCCTTGTCCTTATCCCTTATCCACTCTATGCCATTCACCATCCATTAATCCTACCATGCCTACTCCTTATTCCTCAATCCGCCTCACCTCGGGACATCCTGTCCTTGTTTTATCCTCAGCCACAACCCTATTGTTTTATAGTCAGGCACTCCCTATTGTCCAATCCATGGCCACATTCCTATTATTCTATTTTCATTGTTCTATCTCTGTTTACATTCCTCCATTCTATTTTTGATCATTGTGGACAATACCCCCACATGCTCTGCATACCTCATTGTCCCACATTCCTTATTCCACATGTCACTTCTTAAACCTATATAAGTAGGACATGCATGTACATACTTCTTCATTCTGGGTATCGACTAGGCTTAGGCCCCTCACCTTATCCATCCTCTGTCAAGTCCTCTACTCGGGCCAGCACTTTTGGCACTCTCTGAGTATCCCCTCTGTTCCAAATTGGTGGCATGCACAGAAAGTAGGGCACAATACATGAGTACGTTGAAGCCAAAGCCACTGCTCCCGGCCTGCAGGACTTGGCCATTCTGTAAGGGCAACCCTTCAGTATCAACTGAAGGTATCTCACAGAAGAGCTAAGCAGGGGGAATCCGAAGTTTAATTATAACTACTACCTAAATACATGTGGGGCTCTCACCTAAGCAGGGGGAATCCAACGAGGAAAGTCTAAGGATCCTGCTGCTGGTGAACCTCTTTTATACCCTTTGTGTAAGTGGTCTGTGCACTAGCTTATAAATCAACACATCGGAGTCTTGTAGAGCCAGCTTCCTGGTACTAAGTCTGAGACTTGGGCTCTTATTCCAGGTTCCAGTTATTGTGCTAAGATCATTCCTATCTCCTGCTCGGTGGTCCCTCAGACCTGGGTCTCCTAGCCTCAGAGTTAGGGGAAGTCTGAGATAGGGCCTTAGACTTGGATCAGGACTCAGAGAGGATTGTCCCCTGACATTGGTAATCTTTTGGACTCTGGTCTCTCATCCTCAGAGTTTGGGCGGAGTCCAAGATAGGACCTCGGACTTGTTTCAGCTTTGGAGAGGGTCATCCCCTGACACGTTCCCCATCTGACCCCTTAGCATTCCCAAAGCTTGACATCAAGTCAAAAATACCCCTTATTCCTTTACAAACAGAAGATGTTACAGACCTGTAAATCAAAGAATTCACCCAATTCCAGCTACATTTCCAGAAGATGCTTGTGTTATTCGCCGCTTTCCTGAAGATGCCCTTTTATCCCTTGAACCTCTATCTCCAAACCCCCCTGAATTTGTACCAACAGAAAGGATTACCCATGATCAACTCAAGATTCTCAAGATCAATGAAGATGGATTTCTATCAGCCGAAGAAGAAAAATTATTTATCATGGTGTTTACAAACAACCTGAAGGTTTTAGCCTTTGCAGATTCAGAACAAAGAACCCTCAGACATGACTACTTCTCTGACTACATTATGCCAGTCATTGAACATGTTCCTTGGCAAGATCCTCAGATTCCTATTCCCCAGCTCATATCGAAGAAGTGTGTAAACTCATCCAGACAAAAATCAACACAGGAGTCTTTGAACCAAGTCAAGCTTCATATTGCTCATCCATCTTTTGTGTCCTTCAAGTCAATGCCATACTCAGAATTGTTATTGACCTTTGAACTCTAAACAGTTACTCAATCAAAGATGCAAGAATTCCTCCAAGTCTCAATCCCTTTGTGGAACCAATTGCAGCACATTCCATCTATTCAGGTTTTGATCTTTTATGGGTATATAACACTCACATCATTCATCCTAACTGTCAAGACCTTACATCATTCCAAACACCTTTAGGCCTCTTTCATTATTGCTCACTGCCAATGGGTTAAACCAATGCAGTTGCTGAATTCCAGAATTGTACCACATTTATCCTCCAACATGAAATTCCCCACAATGCCAATGTCATGATGGATGATATTGGAATCAAAGGACCTCCCACTGGATATGAAAACCCAGATGGTTCATACAACACATTTCCAGAAAATCTGTTAAGATCACAAGTGGCAAGGTTCTTAGTGCATAAAGCTTGGCGAGTTGAAACTTTGCATAGGTTTGGGCATGGGGCTTGGCTTCAGCTTATGTGCTGCACCTTACAAATTTTGTTGGTCTCTAACTTTGAACAGAGGTTTAGAGTGGAGCATGGTCATAGAGACTTGTTTGACAAAATCTCGGAGAGTGTGACAAAGCTCAGAGAGTGAGTGAGGTTTGCCTGGTTAAATTCTAAGTTGATTATCAGACTACTGAACTTCTACGTTACATGCATATCTTATACTAGTATGCATTTAAAATTCCAGTAGGGTTTAGTGACTGAGAACAAGGGAAAAAATGAATGGGGAAAAGGCCTCCAATTGAAAGAACAAGGGTGTAAAAGTACAAGGGGCTTGAATGAACTTTATGACCAAGCTGCTGTAGGATCTGAACAGGATATTGAGTGGGATCTGATGTACTTCTATTTTAGGAATTGTTGAGTGGAGTTGGGCTGATTGGCAAAGTTAAAGAGACTGAAATTAAAGGGTGTTTATCAATGAGGGTTAGGTGAAGTTTTCGACCGGTGAACGATAGGCACAATGTCCAGTTGGAGGGCAGGGTCTCCAATCAGAGAGCTGTGGACTGGCCAAGGTTTGCAGGTAGGTGAACAAATGGGCTTTCTCAGGGCATGAGGATATGTCTGTGTGACGTGTGGCCCTTCCTGGAAAGGAAAACTTGTGCTCATGTGTGAACAGAAATGACTTCGGCAGGGTTATGACTGTATCCCCTCCTTATGGCTGGGTCCCATGAGGCTGTAGTAGTGAACTTTCTGGGGGTACCAGGATCTGAGCTTATTCTTGGAGAAGTTGTATAAAAATGGGGGTTGTGATGGCTGATGGTTTTCATCAACAATGGCCAGTTCATCCAACTGTAAAGCCTATCAGATTGCCCCTACTACTTGTAACTTAGGTGGGGCGCATGTCGATGGCTCCATCAATTCAAGCATGATCTTTATTATAGTCAATCCCATGATCTCAATGGCAATTGATTGGATGCATAGTCATTGCGAGAAGCATACTCTGTGGGTCAAAAGTTTGCCAGGGAGTGGTCATTACATCAGGATCATGGTTTCAAAGGTCATTGAGGGCGTGGGGTTTGTCAAAGTGGATGAGGCCATCTTTGATGCATTTTGTCAGAGCCATATATGCCTTGTGGAGGAGAGCATTGTCATTGTAATCGACAAGAGCTGAGAGCCTGTAAAATTCTACAAAAAACCTAGTTGCCTTATGATTATCCTGCATAGTCAGCTTCTCAAGGGCAAGCTTGGCATTGGCTTGTTCATCCCATTAGCTGAAGTTAATTTGCAGCTCATCAATGAATTGCTCCGAGTCACTCATCCAATGAGGTTTGTATTTGGGTTGCCAGGTAAGCTTGACTTGAAACATTCCAAAGCTGTTCCCTTCAAATAGGAGACCATGTAGTTGACTTTCCGTCTATCATCAGGGAATGAATTGGGCCAAGTGCAGAAGTTCATTCTGTAAAGAAAAATAAAACCTTTTAGCTTTTCTGGGTTGGTCCCATCAAAGGGTTCTGGCTTGCAAATTCTGGCAGCTTGACCATCCTGATGATGCTGTTAGGCCGTTCTGCTGAGTTCGAGGATTGCATTTAAAAGGTCATTGTTGTTGTTAGCCTGGCTGGGAGGGCCCCTGGCCTGAGGAGCTGGCCCAGCTTGTGGGGTTTGCATGGCCTGGGGAGGTTGCCTGGCTTGCGGAGGTGCAGCCATGGTTTGAGGAGGTGAGGCTACAGGGGTGCGAGGGGGTTCAGGCATATTTGCCTGTCAATCTTGTTGAGGCTGTCCCTCAGCCTCAGTACCTTTATGAGAGTGTACCAAGCCCAGTTTGTCCTCTACCAAATGAAGTCCCTGGTTGCCATTGTCATTGTCTATGTATTCAATGTCATCATCAATCACCTCTTCGATGCATGAGTGTTGCTTGAAGGGGAAGGTGAGATGTCATAGTTCAATTGGTGGTGGCAAAATATAACCGATACAGAGGGGTGGAGTGCCAGAGGCACCATGTGCCCTTTGTTGTATGACCTTTTGGATGACTCGAATAATAGCTACAAGTGGGTTGCCCCGAAAGCAAAAGGTGTACTGTTGCGAGGCAATAATGTTCTGGCGCTAGCATCGTCTTCCCACGCGGTGCTTCCCACGTCACACACTCTTGTCTTTCGACCTACCCCACGTAGTTGACGTCAGTTCCAAGCAGAAACTTTTCCACTTGAACCGATATTCGATGTCGTCCCCTAGAATCGAATTTACCGTTGCTGAGAACACCTTCAGTAAGATTCTTCACGATGAATACAATATATCTGAGAGGCAATCACTAATCGTATTTCTGTTGCAGATACGCAGGGTGGTGTGGTTTTGCAGAGTACCGTCAACCAAAATACCGTCAACCAGAATACCGTCAGTAAGTGCGATGCCGATTGATGACATTGTTTCCATACTCAAGATAGTGCAGATGTCTCGCAGGATCCATTAGCATTACTCAAACCCGTCGATCACGCATCCTATGACACGCGGTACGGCGCCGAAGGTGACCTACCGCGCGGATGCATGGAAGCCACCCGTGTGCAGATATTGGCGGATCTAGAAACCTGGGCGCATGATCCTTCATCTCCAAACGTCAATTGGCTCAACGGCCAGCTCGGTACAGGGAAAACAACTATCGCCCACACCCTCTGCAAACGGCTAGATAGGCGAAACAAGCTTGGGGGCAGCTTCTTCTGCTCTCGCTCAGGATTGACGGATGTACGTCGCATCATCCCTACAATCGCCAGCCAGCTTGCTCAATCAAACGCAAAAATACATTCCGCCATAGAAGAGGTTTTGAAGAGGAAGCGTAATGTGGCTGACCTCAATGATCTATCTGAGCAATTCCTCTCCCTGGTTGTCAATCCCGTCAAGACCGCTACTCGAAACGAACAAGGGGTTTATTACATTATCGTTATAGACGCTTTGGACGAATGCTCAGCACCGGGGATAGTAGAAATGTTGATCAAGGCTATCCTTGGTGGCATGACCAACATACCGCTCAAAGTGTTCATTACAAGCCGACCTGAGAGTTGGATTGAAAGGGTTTTTAGGACCCGTCCTGTTCATTCCCTGGATATCATGGACATCGTCGAAACTTCCCTGCAGGAAGCCACACAGGATGCGGTACGAAATGATATTCGCACATACCTCCAAAATTCGTTGGATGAAATTGCCACAATGGATAGATTCTCGTCAGGCTTGCCTTCGTGGCCGCCTGCCGATCAGTTTATAATTCTTCTCGATCTGTGCGCAGATCTGTTCATTTATGCTGCCACGGCCGTTCGTTATATCGGTGCGACAAATAAAGATAACAGGTCTCGGTTGAAAGAGATCACCCGACTCGGTTCTCCTCTCTTGTACCCGCCCCATACGGAGCCAATTGACAGGCTCTACCAACACATTGTGGACTTGGCCTTTCCCGAGCCAGCTGGGAGCGGAAGCCTAAACGGACATGATGTACTGGCTGCGGTGATCTGCCTTCAAACTCCACTGTCCTTGGACCACATCACATCGCTACTGGATCTAGAAAAGCGCGACATTCAATTTGCATTGTTGCCATTACAATCTGTCATTCACATCACAGAGAGTAGTCCCATCACCATTTTTCACACCTCGTTTGGAGAGTTCATCGTCAATCCGAAACGTTGCTATAGACACAGCATTGATACTTCAGATACCCACCACAAATTGGCCGTCAAGTGTCTCCAGAGGTTGAATACGTCTCTCCGGCGGAACATCTGCAATTTACCTGATCGTGGTATAGTCGGACTAGCCCATGAAATCCCTGATCCTAGCGGTATTCCTGAGACTCTCAGATACTCATGCTTGTACTGGGCTTCCCATCTTGTTGAACCTCTTGGATCCCCATCTACAGACATTCTACCGGTGCTCAGAGAACTTGGTCCATTCGCCAATTTACACTTATTGCACTGGCTTGAGTGCCTTAGCACACTTGGAGAGCTTGGATCTGGGCTGAGGTCCCTTAGCATGGCAAAAGAAGCCAACTCGGTTAGTGTTCAACATGGTAGAGGAGTTTGGCTCATCATTTTCCCAGAAATATTCCAAAATTGATTCCCGCTACAGGCTGCTACTCGAGGATGGTCGTCGGTACCTGCAGATGGCGTTTGAGACCATGTCACATCACTGCCTGAACACGTATGGCTCAGCGCTCGCATGGATCCCTAAAGCGCACTGATAAGACATCACTATCCCACATTGTTTGGTAACTTACCTAGAGTAGTGGTGGGCATCTCTGGGTCATGGGGACCATTCGAGCATGTCATGACACACCCTTTCTATGTATGCTCCGTTGGATTCTCGCCTGACGGGACACGTGTTGTCTCTGGGTGTGGCGACTCTGCAGTTCGCATCTGGAATGCTACTACGGGGGAGATTGAACGCATCCTGGTGGCGCATACAAATGCAGTGTGGTCTGTTGCCTTCTCACCCGATGGATCGCAAATCATTTCTGGATCGACCGACGGCTCAATTCTAATTTGGAATGCTAGAACAGGGGAGGTACAGAATATCCTCCAGAGACATTCAAAGGGGGTCACCATGGTTGCCTTCTCACCTGATGGAAAAAATCTTGTCTCTTGCTCTGATGACACCACTGCTCGGGTGTGGGATGTCACCACAGGGGAAGAGAAGCGCATACCAGAACTTCATTTGCCGGTGCAGTGCGTTGCGTTCTCACCCGATGGGAAACATGTTGTGTCTGGGTTGCGTAACACCACTGTTTGTATTTGGGATGCCACAACCGGGACAGTAGAGCATGTACTCGAGGGACATTCAGGCCAGGTCAGCTCAGTTGCCTTCTCACGTGATGGGATGTGTATAGTGTCTGGTTCCTGGGACAACTCAGTCCGTATTTGGAATACAGATAGCTGGAAATTAGAGCGCATACTAGAGGGACATTCACATTGGGTGGAGTCTGTTGCATTCTCTCCCGACGATGCACGCGTCGGGTCTGGATCGTGGGATCATTCGGTCCGTATTTGGCAAGTAGCTTCGGGGGAGACAGAGCGTGTGCTCAAGGGACATACGAGTCTTGTGAGGTCTGTGGCATTCTCGCCTGACGGGAAATACGTGGCATCTGCGGCGGATGACCGCACAGTCCGGATTTGGGATGTGACGAGCGACTTGGAGACGGTAGATCGGCTGTCCTTTTCACGTGACAGTGCAAGCGTATTCTCTGGTTCGGGCCCGACGATGGCTCGTATTTGGAAGGCGATCAGGGGAAAGAGAGACCAGGCACTGGAGGGACATTCAGAACGGGTGCGTTCAATTGCATTCTCACCTGACGGCACACGAGTCGTGTCTGGGTCGTCCGACCACACCGTCCGAGTCTGGAATGCCACCACTGGGGAGATAGAGCATGTACTCGAGGGTCATTCGAGTACGGTGAACTCCATTGCTTTCTCCTCTGATGGACAATACATGGTGTCTGGATCATTGGACAAGTCAGTCATTCTCTGGAAGACAGCTACTGGAAAGATGAAGCGCAAACTGAAGGGACATTCAGGTTGGGTGAGATCTGTTGCATTCTCCCCTGATGGGAGACGTGTAGCATCGGGCTGTCACGACGGCTCTCTCCGGATATGGGATGTATCTCAAGAGAAGTTAGAGCATACACTTACTGGCCATTCAGGATCAGTGCGCTCCGTTGCCTTCTCTTGCGATGGATCGCTTCTCGTGTCTGGCTCGTACGATAAATCAGTCCGGATATGGAATACGACCACCGGAGCGATACAGCATACATTGGAGTCACCTTCACCGGTGAACTCCGTTGTGTTCTCAACTGATGGCACGCACGCCGTGTCTGGCTCGTCGGACAGCTCAGTCCGTATATGGGACACTACCAGTGGCGATTCAACACTACTACCGGAACACGAATCCTTCCAATTCCCAGATGGAAACAGAGTCACTCATGTCCTCCGTGGCCGCTTTCATCTCTTTCCTCCTGGGCAGCCGCAGATCTTGATCTCACGCAGTAACGACTGGATTCTCACTGACTCACCACTGCAATCTTGCTGGATTCCCCATGATTTCCGTAATTTCCTTACCATTGCCCTCTCCACATCCAAAGTGTGCTTTGGATATACCTCAGGTCACATTATCATAGTTGATCTCATGCCTATGTATCAGTACCATAACTAGTGATTGGGTCATAGAGGTTTACTGAAGATTTACAACTATATTAGCATCTTCTTTTTCGATTGCACCCTCATAGTCTGGACATGCCAGCAATTGAGCAAATTACAACACAGTAGTGGTTATCAAACCCAAAGGGATGTTCTGTCATATGATAGTTGCTGAGGACCCCCAAAAATAAGGGAGGAGGTTTGCTGGTGTAGAGTTGCTCTAGGTAATTAATACCTAAAAGCCTGCGTGCACCGGTCCTTTTCTCTGGCAGGGTCTAGCGCAGTCATTCAGCACAGCTGGAATAGATTCTGTGACTTGTGAGCGGCAATGTATGAACAAAAATAGAATGTGATCGAAATATGGTGTGGTGTGACAGGGATGTGACCTTGATGAGACGCGAATGTGTCATGCTGACTAAGACTTTGACTTTGACTTTGGGCTTGAATACAATAGTCTAGACATTTCTAGACTAGTCTTGACTTGGACTTGGAGACTTGACTTAGGACTTTAACTTGAGAACTTGTTATTACAGAGGTGAGCCAGAGGCCTTTATATACAAAAACCAAGCAACAATGCGAAACGATGCGAGAGGTTGGCTATGTCAGTTGAATGACAAAGCACAAGAACAAAGTATATAAAAGAGGAAACTATAGAGAAACTCTAGAGAAATGGTACAGCATCGAGGCTGCATGAATAGGGGCTAGGGGCTATGATAGGGGGAGACTAACCAAAAAGGTAAGGATGATGAGTAACAATGAGAAAAGACTAACAGAATAGGAAACAGGTCTGAGTCATGCCAAGAAAAGGGGAAACATATAAAAGAACAATAAGGAAGTCCACCAATAAACATCTAACAACCTTGTCTACTACTCCTGAGGGGCCTTAGGATGAGTCAGGGGACTGAGTCATCTCGGAGTATTTCCAGGTCACAGGCAACATATCTTCTGCAATTTCTCCAGTATCCAAACCAAGGATAGGGGTCTGGGAGTAGGAGGACTAATGGGTATACGGTCATGCACTCTCATTTTGTGTTTAAGAGAGAGTTGAATGGAGTGGGCGGGGTAATCAGGATGGGATGGTGCCCTGAACTCTGTTCCACTCTACTCCTATCACAATATGCTTGTCTAGACATCATTCCAAGAAATATGTATGGTTCTTGACTTTCTGGGAAATAGACTGCATCTCCTATCGCATATGACTGAGTGTAGATTGGATGGGATCATCTTCTGAATGAGAAATGTGCTGGTGGAGGTACATGAAGATAATGATATGTTAATGGTTCTGCCTGGATGCATGTGTCCTGGGTGTTGTAGCATTGCATGGGAATGAGCTCTGAAGAAGACATGATGATACAATGGGAGTCTGAAGATTGGAGTGCTGAATAGAATGGTTGGCTGTGTGATGTGGCGACAGTGAAGGTGATATGGGATGAGTGCCGTTGGAGTCTAATTTGGAACATGGTTGAGATCAATCGCTTTACTGTCACCGGGACATCTAAACAAATTGGGGGCAGGATTTTCACATAGGTCTGTCCTTGTCAAGTCCACGTACCGAGACCCATCCGCCAGCAGTGCCGACCGAGCAATCATCCTATATCCACGACCAAGTGCCCGTGTCGCATACATAACACTTGGTGCGCCGGTCCCGGCTCGGCACATCCGCCATCCACACTCCTCGGTCCGTTTCACCTCGGGACTTCCTGTCCTTGTATTATCCTTGGACACGCCCCCCATTGTTTTATACTCGGCCACTCCCTATTGTCCTATCTTGAATCACGATCCTATTATC
>QLPI01022983.1:0-27492 GCA_003314275.1 Chroogomphus rutilus
GCTTGGGAGTTTGTAAAAATGAAGGGAGACTTCATTGAGGGGGTGTGTTGAGATGCACTGAAATCCCCTTTTATGTTTCCATTTATGCGTGACTGGTATTTGGCCAGATATGACTTGTTTTATGTATTACACCTTCGATGTTTTGAGCTGAGTTTGAATTTAGCTTACATAATAACACAGTTTTCACTTTTGCGCTCCAACACATATAGCCTCTTTTGTGGCATGAGTTAATGCAATAAACTCTGCCTTGGTAGATGAGAGTGCCATGATCATTTGCTTTTGGCAGCTCCATGAGATGCTCCTGGAGTCAATTTGAAAGATGTAGGCCAATATAGAATGTCTATGATCTTGTGAGGCCCAGTCGGCATCTGAGTATCCTACTATGCCATCTCGACTTTTCCCTAAGACCAGCTTCTTTTCTTTCATGCCTTTTAAATACTTAAATACTCTCTTTACTACATTCCAGTGAGCAATCCCTGGATTTTCTAAGAACTGCAATAATAAAGAAACCGCAAACGATATATCTGGTCGGGTAGCTACTGCTGCCCACATGAGTGAACCAATTGCCTGCCGATATGGAAATTTTCCCATGGTTTTCTTTTTGGCATCAGTAGTCAGACATTGCTCTTTGGATAGTTTACATGTAGGATCAAGAGGAGTCATATGCATTTTTGCATCTTGTAGATTAAATCGGTCAAGTATCTTGTCAATATAAGATTCTTGTGAGAAGCTTATTGTACTGGCCGATTTGTCTTGTTCAATCTTCAGATTGAGGAGCCAATGGATTTCTCCAAGGTCTTTTAACTTAAAGATGGCTACAAGATCTTCTTTGATGCCTCGCAATACAATATTGTCTGTAGCCATTATGGTAAGGTCATCTACTGCGGCTCCAATGATGGCATAATCATTTGGCCTGTGTCTATAGAATACGGCAGCATCTGAGGCTGACTTTGTAAATCCGATAGAGTAAAGGGCATTCAATAGACACTTATACCATTCTCTGCCCGACTGCTTCAGTCCATATATGCATTTCTTCAGCAATAATACATTTCCATGTTGTTCTTTGAAATATCCTGGCAGCTTGCGCATATATATTGGTTCCTCGAGTGGTGCATTTAATATGCTACATCTACGTCCATTTGATGTATCAGCCAATTATTTCTAGCCACTATAGCACAAATAGTGCGTAATGATGTCATACAAATGACTGGTGCATATGTCTCATCGTAATCGACTCCAAAAGTTTGTGTGAAGCCTTGAGCAATGAGTCTTGACTTTGCACGAACTACATCACCCTTCTGATTGCATTTCATAACATGGGTCCGACTATATTCACACCCGGAGGAGGTTTAGTAAGTTCCCAGGTGTCTTTGTCAATTTGTGATCGGATCTCAGTGTCCATGGCTGTCTTCTATGTAGAATTGTTAAGGGCTTCATTAGTTGTCGTAGGTAATTGCAAATCATTTGATAGATAAGCAAAATCATCTTTGGCACTATTTGGTTCGGCGCTTATTGCTAGGTAGTCACATATATCCTTCTCGCTTTTGTTCTTTGGAATATAAAAATCTGAACTTTGTGCGATATGATTGAGTTCATTATCCTCAATGTCTTCAAAAGCGAGTGTGGTCAAATTAATGTATGCAGCTTCCTCAGCTTGAGATTTATCGCTGGAGCTGATTTTTGAAGCTCTTTCTTGCAGTAAGCGTATTCTCTCACTTCTTCTGAGTGGAGGAGCTTCTTTAGATCTGCTCATATCTGTTTGACTTGTGTTGAGGAATGGGGAATGCTCCCTATTATTTTTAATCATTTTTTCGAGCCAACCAGCCTGCAGAATCCAAACCTCTCCTCAAGAAAATTTCCACTTAAATCAGCCATATCTTGGCAACAAAAAAATATTATAATGTTTTTGGCTGGCCAATTAAGAGTGAATTACCTCCAGTAATTAACTCTTAATTATCAAGGAGATTGAGCCTATGGATAATCCTAAAAACATCTATATTTTTGCCTATCAATGTGTGGACCCACAATGTACAACAACTATGGAGCCATTACCTAAATCTACGAAAGTGGCTCCAAACTCCTGGCTCAAGTTCTCAGTCCACAATGTACAACAAATTCCTGGACTTATATAATACTAATTACATGAACGGTCAGTCCAGAAGCATGACTTACATAATATTAATATTTCGTGACATGACCAGTCACGGTAGCACCAGTCGTGGGAATATTATATTTCTTTATTGTAAAAGTAGTGACAATGGTGACACAATGACTCCACAAGCTTCCAAGGCATTCCAATACCTTCTGAACACCTCCACAAGCTTCATGAAGGAATTGCCTTATCAGGAGATTACATAATTAGCTTAGAATTAGTATAAAAGAAGCTAGTTTTGTAGCATAAAATAATAATCATTTTTCACCCACATCAATCCACAGGATTAAGTAAGTGCCAGCAGCACTCTCATAAGTAGACTGAAGTCTTCTTAAGTAACTGGTCTGAAGACCAGAAGCTACACTCTACAACGAGTCCAAAGACTTGTTGATTAGGTTTATTCTGAAGAGTAAACTTTAACCTTGCTACCGAAGTGGCACGTTACCCTCATAACCTAAATCCATAAAAACTAAGAAAGAACTAAATCAACTAAAAAATAGAAAAGTGGAAATAAAACTAAACCAGTCTAGAACTAATAGTTTAACACTCCTAAACTATTAATTCTATACGTAACAGACAAGATACCTGACAAGACCCCCCTTAAATATTCTCTTTGGACAAACGACCCAGATCAGAATCAATAAAGACTCTTTGCACAGCTACAAGAGATTTCATTAATTCTTTATTGCAATACTCTTGTGATAACAGACTAAGTGTATTTTGTTGTCTTCCTGTATCTTGTCAGAGAACTTGACTTGCCTTGGTTCACACTAAAGTTTTGTCACAGCTTCTCGGGTTCCAAAACAACTTGGCTGTATATTTTCTAAATCTCTCTCTGGTGTGTGCTCGATAATTTCTTCAATGCGGCTCTCACCCGGCTGTAGGTCACACGACAGTACTGGCGCCTGGATAGGTGCCGGTGCAGGTGGTATTGGCCTATGTTTGATGGCCTTTGGCCTGATAATTGTGCGATCATCTGTAGGTAAAATAGGAGTAATTGAGGGCAATTTAGATGCCTCAAATATAATATTGCACTCCACAGATACCCATCAACTATCCGGCCAGTATATACAATGGCTGTTGCTTTGGGCAGAATGGCCGATCCACTTAGCTTTCTTGGCTCTAGATAGTAATTTATTGTCTTGTTTGATTTTAATATGATGTCCATCCCCTATTCATGAGCATCTTGTAAATTCAGCTTTTGATGGTGAATCATCTCATAGGGCATCTTGTCTGGTAGAGCTCATGTATGCATGCAATTTTTAAGGTAGTTAGCATGCTGAATGGCATATCCCCATAAAGACTTAGGGATATTTGAATCTAGAAGCATCGCACGGGTCTTTTCGACCAATGTGCAGTTTAGGCACTCGGCAACTCCGTTCTGTTCAGGTGTGTCATTAACAGTATATCGATGTCGAGTACCTTGCTTGTCAAGATAGTTATTGAATTCAACACTTGTATATTCACCCCTTCGGTCTGAGAGAAGTGTTTTGATGCATGCATTCCTCTGCCAAAGCATCATTGCCTCATACAACTTGTATTTGGCAAAGACCTGATCTTTGGTGCTCATAAGATAGAGCACTGATTCCCTTGAGTGATCATCCGTGAAGGAAACGTAGTAAGACTTTTTATCAATAGTGATATGTCTCTCCGGTCCCCATACATTGGAAAATATTTTATCACCGACTTTCTTTGAGCGCTCACTTGATTCTTTTGAGAGTGGTTTGCGTGTAATCTTAGCTTTAATACACGCATCACAGGTAAATTTATCTCTAGCCTGTGATAGCTCTAGGCCTTAAACCATGCCACGATCCATCAGGCGCTTAAGGGTCTTGTAAGATATGTGCCCAAGTCTGCAGTGTGTCTCAATGGCAGCTAAGCATAGTTTAGTGGAATGTTGAGTTGACTGATTGTCCAATTGACATAGGCCATGTAATTTAGGTGCCTGTAATAAAATATGGCTGGATGAGTTTTTTATAGTGCATTTTTGTGATGCAAAGTCTGTCCAGTTACTGGCATCATTGCATTGGCCTATGGAAATAAGGGTGAAGGCAATTTTGGGAGCATATAATGTGTCTTTCAATGTCAATGTGACTGCTTTCCCTCTCACTCTAGTAGTTATCTTGAGTTGACTGCTTCCATATGCATCAAAGCTGCCTTGATCGGCTGCTTGAATCGTGCATGGTGTGGTGAAGCTCCTGTAGTTCTTAAGCATGTTTTTATGAGGCATCATGTGAGAACTAGCTCCTGTATCTAAGATAATAGTATCACCTGTTCTGTCTCTGATGAAGGTGGCACAATCGTAATTGATGAATGCCATTGATCCATTGTTGCCTCCTTTGGAAGATTCATCTTCATCAGCTACATTGGCTTTTGGTTTGCCTTTCCCTTTTCCTTTCATCTTTCTGAACTTGGATCTTTTCTTCTGCCTAGGTCCCTGGCCTTCTCTGCCACCGCCTTTAGCCAACACATTTCAGCAGTGTGTCCCAGCTTTTTGCAGTTGGTGCATATATGCACCTTTTTATCTGCAGTACCCACAAAACCTTGGTCCTCTTGAGTTAGGGACAATGTCCTACACCTATCATATTGTGATTTAAGTACCTGGATGATATTGTCCGGGTCCAATGGCTTTCCGATTTCTTCAAGAGAGGTCGTGAGGGCATTCATGACTGATTTGTAGGAAGGTGGCAATGTGGATAATATAATATCAAGGAATTCTTCTTCAGAGATCTTAGCTCCCATGTCATTGAGTCTTGCATAGAGATCTTGAGCTTTATCAAGGTGTTCTCTGAGATCATCATCCTCCAAACATTTCATATTCTGGAGTTGTCTCTGGATACTGGTGACAACCATCTTTGGTTTCTTTGTCATTTCAGTTACCAGAGTGTCCCAGATTTCTTTTGCATTCTTTTTCTTTTCTAGCATCAAAGCTAGTGACTCCGACATGGATGCCAATATTTGAGTCTTGACAAGCCCTTCTCTGGCCAGCCACTTTTCAAGTCTCTCCTCAGCCTTCTCTACCTTGGCCTCCTCATCATCTGTGAGGATATGTGCTTTGGGAAAAGTGGGAGGATCAAGTGGTCGGTCGGCTTTGCCTTCTATATGTTTTAATAGATTTTTGGACTTGAAGTAACTCATGAGTTGAGCTCTCCACAGAGACCAATTAGATCCATCTGTAGCTAGCCTCCCCATGGTCAATGGGACTTTCTCTGTTTGGTCTGTGGGGCCCATAACCCTGATGAGATTATGAGCAAATGTGCAATAGGTTTGAGAATTTCTTAGACAGTCTATTTAATTTTCTTACAGAGTAAAAGAAATAAGAAAATTAGTCTGGACACTACAGAATTATATTATACAACTCACCTCCTCAGTGTAGTCAACCACTGAGGAGGGAAGTATGTGTGAGTGATGTGTCACCCGCACATATACTAGAGCCAGCTCCTGACCCTATCAAAGGTTTGAGCCAGGCTACCGGTCCCTATCCAGGGAGCCAGCCATGCACATCGTCTGGTGTGTAGGCAAGCACCCTTAAGTTGCGTACATGTAGATATACAATATCTCCCTCAATATTGAGGGTAAAAATACAAGAAAAATACAAAAAAAAATAGAGAATCAAAAAGTGCACTGAATGTCACTGAAATTGATATAAAAATACAATATATTGAGGTTGGTCTCTCAGGGGTGAGATGTATATTTGCACCCTACAATTGCCTGTACTTCATCCGACTGAATATTATTGAGATCTACTGGCTGCAGCCTAGTTGAATTTGGCCCAGTTACATAGTCCCATAAACCCGAGAAGTGTGACAAAACTTTGGTGTGAATAAAGCCTAATCAAGTTCTCTGACAAGACAATAGCAAGTAAATGCCGGTCTAGGTTGTTGTCCAAAAAGAATTGTTTAGAGGGGGCCTTGGCAGGTACCTTTCAATTATGTGTAGGAATAATAGTTTATGAGCATAAACTATTAATCTAGGATTATTTCCACTTGATGTTCTATATAATCTGGGTTTAGTTCTTTTACTATGTTTTGCATACCTTTTCTGTTTTAGCCAAGAACCTTCCACTTTGGGAGAAGGGTGAGCTACACTCTTTGGAATTGTCAAGCTTTGGTACTACCGATGGTACAGCCAGAACCCGCCAAGTCCTGCAGGCCAGTTGGGGTGGCTTGGCTTCAATGTACTCATGCATTGCACCCTGCCTCCTGTGCGTGCCACTAATTTGTAATGGAAACGGATACTCAGGAGGATGCCAAGGGTGTTGGCCCAAGTAAGGACTTCTGAACAGAAGGAGGAGAGTAAGTGTCAAGTCCACGTACCGAGACCCATCCGCCGGCAGTGCCGACCGAGCAATTACTCTATATCCACGACCAAGTGCCCGCATTGCCCGCATAACACTTGGTGCGCCGGTCCTGGCTCGGCACATTCGCCATCCGTACTCCTCGGCTCGTTTCACCTCGGGACTCCCCGTCCTTGTATTATCCTCGGACACGACCCCATTGTTTTATATCCGGCCACTCTCTATTGTTCCAGTTCAAGTCACGATCCTATTATATTGCCTTTTATTGTTCTATCCCCGTTTTGCATTCCTTGTTCTAATTTTGTTCGTTGTGGACAACAACCACATTGCTCTGCATACCTTGTTGTCCCACATTCCTTATTCCACATGTCGCTTCTTAACCTATATAAGTAGGACATGCATGTACATACTTCTTCATTCTGGGTATCGACTAGGCTTAGGCCCTTCTACCTTCTTCTCTTCTGTTAAGTCCTCGACTCAGGCCGGCATCTTCAGTATCCCCCTGAGTATCTGTCTGTTGCAAATACAGTGGCACGCACGGCAAGTAGGGCGCAATGCACGAGTACGTTGAAGCCAACGCCACTACTCTTGGCCTGCAGGACTTGGCCATAGTCTGCCCGACCTTTCGACAACACCCTTCGGCAGTACCGAAGTCTGTCAGTATCCGACTCCTGACAGTAAGGAGGCATAAACCTAGTTGATACTCAGACTGAGGAACTATGTACATGCGCTCGCTACTTATATAGGCTGAGAGGTGGAATGTGGAATAAGGGTGGCATAAGACATGGAGAAAAGAATAAGGTATGAAGACCATGTGGAGGTATTGTCCTCAGCAAACTAGAATAGAACAATATAAAGTTAAGACAATGAAATATGACCGATAATAAACGAGTGAGATTGTGGAAAAGAATAGAACAATAAGGGGTGGCTGAGATATAAAACAATAGGGCCGCGAGTAAGTGGCAATGAATAGTGAATGTCCTGAGGCTAAGCAGGTAAGGGGAAGGACAGGGAGTGGAAGAATAATAGAGAATAGGAAGGTGGGGCAAGGATAATGAACCAGATGATGAACTGAGTATACTGAGCTGAAACTGTACACCATGGGGGATGATATGAATAAGGATCAGTCGGTCGGTACTGCCGAGTAAGTCAGAGCATGGTATTGTGGTCATGACAGGAATGAACCTCTTGTTTGCCAATTGGCTTTGGATCTCTTGATGGAAAGGGTGGCAACTGGTCTTTGGACCAATGTACCTAAGTGGTCTTTGGACCAACTTATATAAGAGTGCTTGCTGTACTAGATAACCTGGTGGATTATGGATAAGAGTAAGATTTATTTATTTTTTATGCTACAGAACTAGTCTCTATATATACTAATTCTAAGATGATTATGTAACTCCCCAATAAGGCAAGACTTTCCTGAAATTAGTAGAAAGGTATAGAAAGGAATGGACAGTCCAAGAAGCCTGTGGCAGTTACAGGTCACCCTGTAGTCATTAGTGATAAAGAAATAAGTCATATTCCCATGGCTGGTCGTCTTGTGACTGGTCAAGTCATGAAATATTAATGGTATGTGAGTTGTGCTTCTGGGCTGACCTGATGTGTAATAGTTATTATGTAAACCCAGAAATTTGTTGTACAATTGAGTCTTGAGAGCTTGAGCAAGCAGGTTGGCACCATTTTCCATGTGTAATTGTTTGGCACCTGGCTGTGGGTCCTTGTGGGTCCAAATAGAAATAAGCGAAAAATATAAGTGTTTTTGGAGGTTTTCCTTAGGCTTAAAGAGCTCGATAATTTAAGAGTAAATTACTTGGAGGTAATTTACTCTTAAATGGCCAGCCAAAACATTATAATTTTTTTTGATAGTCCAGATAGGACTGATTTAAGTTGGATTATTCCTTGAAGGAGAGGTTTGGACTTCTACATATTGAACCAATTGGAAAGTGACCAGAAAAAACAAGGGAACATCCCCTGTTCCCTAACAATAATCTCTGATCGATCAAGATCCAAGTTTCCATGCATGGTAGTTATTCCAATTCAAGGAGTCAATTCAATATAGTGAGTTAGGTTGGGCAAGTGACATTGTTGGAAATTGAATAATGATAATGAGGTAGATTGGCAAGTGTGATAAGGTTTTGTTATTACACCATAGGCTGGGGCCCATAACCTGTTGTCACAGGAGATTTTTTTTATTTAAATAAACTGTTATTCCTATGAGCCTTCAATGGCTCTCTTATATACTATTTGCGAAGTGGAAAATACTAAAACCATCTATAAGATTCCTATATTGCAAATCTGCTGTATTGCAGCATAACTACTCATGACTGGGTATTGACTCAACCAAGTTGTCGGAATGTTCCAGAATATATCAATTTCTAGCAGACACCATCCAGCCCTGGATTTCTACTAGGCCTGACCCTGGGACTCTAACCCAAAGCCTACCCATAGAAGCTAATAGGACTTAAGTAGAGGGGATCCAAAGAGAACAAAGTAAGGATCCTCTTACCTAATCACTAGCTATATAGCTACTGTATCACAATAAGTACAATTAATAAGGAAGTAATCAGTAATGTAAATAAGAAAAGGGGGAATAGGATAAAAGGAGAGTGAGTCATATCAGATGTCAAGCATTGGGTACTGACGGACTTTGGTACTGCCGAGGGGTGTTGGCGAAAGGTTGGGCGGACTATGGCCAAGTCCTGCAGGCCAAGAGTAGTGGCGTTGGCTTCAATGTACTCGTGCATTGCACCCTACTTGCCATGCATGCCACTGTATTTGCAACAGACAGATACTCGGGGGGATGCTGAGGATGCCGGCCCGAGTCGAGGACTTAACAGAAGAGAAGAAGGTAGAAGGGCCTAAGCCTAGTCAATACCCAGAATGAGGAAATATGTACATGCATGTCCTACTTATATAGGTTAAGAAGCGACATGTGGAATAAGGAATGTGAACAATAAGGTATGCAGAGCATGTGGTTATTGTCCACAATGAATAAAATTAGAATAAGGAATGCAATGCGGGGATAGAACAATAAAGGACAGGATAATAGAATGTGTCCGAAGATAGGACAATAGGAGGTGCCAGACTATAAGACAAGGCTGGTAACCGAGGATAGTACAAGGACAGGAAGTCCTGAGGTGAGAAGGGCCAAGGGGTGGGGACAGAGAGTGTGGATGGTGGACGTGCCGAGCCAAAACTGGCGTACCAAGTGTCATGCATGCGATGCGGGCACTTGGTCGTTGATATAAAATGATTACTTGTAATGCCAAATAGACATGTCTCGGTATGGTACTTGACATCAGAATAGAGAATATAAGGAAATAAGAGAAAAGGAAATGGGACCTAGGGGTTGTCCCTTGACATCACCCTCTCTCTATGGTATGGCACTCTTGATATGCCAAAAGGAAAAAAAATGATCCCTCTGCTAAGCACCTGGCTCAAGCCTGAGTTGTTGATGAGAGGCCTAAGGGATCTCACTAGGTGCAGTTCATCCTCTAGGTTGGGTTAGAGTCTGAGCCTGTGACTAAGCCTTAGTCTACAACTAGGTCATCACTGAAGGTAGTAATCCTAGGCTTGGTCCTCAGAGATCTGCATTGGTATCAGGGTCCTGGGCTTGTGAGCTTTTTTTTTTATATCTAGCTTTCCCAGGCCTTGCAGCTGTATCAGGACCCCTATGCCTTCACCCCCTCTCTATGATATGGTACCCTTGACATACAGGATTGCTACCCCCTCTCTAGGATGCAGCCATTCTGATGGATATGACAGAGGTACAGGAAGCTGGAGGCATAGGCATATGGGAGCCTAAAGGTGGCTGATGTATGTGGCATGGTAATATAGAGATATAGGATTGCAAGAATACAGCTCACAGGATACAGACTCTTGGGGATATAGGAGACAAAGGTGTAGCAGGCTGGAGGTGCAGATATAAGCCAGATCATGCTGCAGTAGTGGTAGCAATTGCAGGGTCAACAAAATGTAGGGATATAGGAGGCATAAGTATAGAGGTATGAGGAGACAGACACTATTAAGAATACAAGTGGTGAGGTTTTTAATGCATATATCTCAGCAAGGTTGAAACTTTTCAGAGGTATGAGGTAGGGCTTGGCTTCAGCTTATGTGTTGTGCCTTCCAAATCTTGTTATATCCCTAACTTTGGGAAGAGGTTCAGAGTGGAGTGAGTTTGTAGAAACCTTTAGATGAAGCTCAAAGATTGAGCGAGATTGTTAAGTACATGTTACCAAGCATAGGTTCACTTGGCCATACTGACTGAATGCTAAACGTCGAATTCTACACACAGGTGACCAAGTCATTTACAAGTCACTTGGTACATAGGTCTTGGCTCAGTACATTCATCATTCACACCTTCTTTTATTCATTATCCATTATCCCCACCCCATTTTGTCAGTAGGAATAAACTCAGAAGAGTTTTATCGCTCAACACTACCCAAAGAAGTCTTGAGAAATATCTTTGGTCCAAGTCTGAGTAAGTCCAAAGACAAGAGACCAAAGGTGCACTTTCCTCATTACATGAGTGGTTACCTAAACATCAGACAAGAGAATAAAAAAATAAAATAAGAAAAAGGATGAAAGAAGAAAGAAAGGAACAAGAAAAATACAATTTTATCTCATTGTCCATGGCTGTCTTCCATGTAGTATTGTTAAGGGCATCTTTAATCATCATAGGCAATTGCAAATCACTACTTAAATATACATAGTCATTTTCTTCAACATTTATAGATTCAGTGCTTATTGCTAGATAGTTACAGGTATTGTCATTGCTCTCTTTAAAATTTATGTTTGATTTTGTGTTGAAATTGTTGAGTATATTATCCTCAATTCTCATAAGCAAGAGTTGTCAAATGCATGTGTGTGCTTTCTCCAGCTTGAGATCTATCTCCAGAGCCAGCCATTGTAGGTTGTACTTGTAATAATTGAATCCTCTCACTTCTTCTGAGTAGAGAGCTTCACTAGGACCACTTACATCCATTTGTATATTTTCTAGATCCCTCTGCAGTGTGTGCTTGATTATTTCGTCAACATGGCTCTCACCCAGTTGTTCATGCATGAAATGTGATGGTAATAATACCTTGGTAGGTGCTGAAATGGGTGGTTAAGGTGGATACTTTAAGACTCTTGGCATGGTAATTGTGCGATCTTCAGTGGGTAGTATAGGAGCTCTTGTAGCCTGTATTCCTACATCAAATATAATATTGCACTCAACTGTTACCTGCCGACTCACTGGCCAGTATATGCAGTGGCCATTGGTTTGTGTAGAGTGACCAACCCACTTGGCTTTCTTGGCTGCATATAGTAGTTTGTCATCTTGTTTGTTTGACATAAAAATACATCCCCTATTTGTGGATGTCTTGCAAATTTGACTTTTTATGGTGAACCATCTGATAGGGTGTCTTTGTCAAGTACACGTACTGAGCATTGGTTTACTAGGTAGTGCCAACCTGTAAAGCCCACAATACCATACTCTGATTTACTCGGCAATACCAACCAACCGACCCTTACCCATACCATCCCTCACCAGTGTGTGGCCTCGGCTCGGTACATTCGGTTCATCATTTGGTTCATTATCCCTATCCCACCCTCCTATTCTTCATTACTCCCTGTCCTTCCCCTTGCCTGTTTACCCTCGGGATATTCACTCTTTGTTGCCACTCGGCAGTGGCCCTATTGTTTTATGTTCGGCCACTCTCTATTGTTCTATTCTCACTCACTCTTTTGTTCTCGGTCATACTTCATTGTTCTATTATCATCCACATTCCTTATTCTATTCTTGATCATTGTGGACAATACCTCCACATGATTCTTCATACCTTATTGTTCTCCATTCCTTGTGCCACTCTGTTCCACATCTCACTTATTAGCCTATATGAGTAGCCAATGTATGTAGATGGTTCTTTGTTCTGGAAATCAACTAGGTTTACACCTTCTTGTCCTCCCTTCTCCTGTCCCAAGTCCTTTACCTGGGCCAACACTCTCGGCACTCTCCCAGGTATCCCTCTGTGCTAAATTGGTGGCATGCATGAGAAGTAGGGCGCAACACACGAGCACATTGAAGCCATTCCACTATTCCTGGCCTGCAGGACTTGGCCACTCCTCGGCATTCCTGGAGCCTGACACAACCGAATGATCAATCTAATTCCATGCACATGTGACCAAATCATATACAAGTCACTCAGTATGTTGGTCTCAGCTAGGCATATTCATCATCCACATCTCCTATCCTATCTATCATCTACTCTTCCCTCATCCATTTTCCATTATCCCCACCCCATTTACTCTTTATTCCTCATCCTGTTTCACCTTGGGACATTTTCTATTGTTTTATCCTCAGCCATGACCCTATTGTTTTATATTCAGTCATTTTCTATTGTTCTATTTTCAGTCATTTTCTATTGTTCTAATTTCATCCACACTCCTATTATTTTATTCTCGGCCATATCTTGTTTCTCTATTCTCATTTACATTTCATTATCCTATTCTTGATCATTGTGGACAATACTTCTACATGGTCTCCATACCTTATTCTTTTCTCCATGTCTTATGCCACCATGATTCCACATCTCACTTCTTAACCAATATAAGTAGTAGATGGATGTAGATGGTTCCTCATTCTAAATATTGACTTAGCTTACACCTTCTTATCCTCCCTCCTCCCATCTGAAGTCTTTTACTTGGGCTGACACTCTTGGCACTCTCCCAGGTTCTCCTTCTGTCCAAAATCAGTGGCACACATGGAAAGTAGGGTGCAATGCACAAGTACATTAAAGCCAAGCCACCCCGATCGGTCTACAGGACTTGGCCAATTCCCACTAGCATTGTTAACTCAGTACTATTGCAATAGAAAGATGTGCTACAATATGTGTACCTAATTTTTGTTATTCCAAATCTGCATCTAATCCACAATCAGGTTTGTGCTCACAGTAACCCTAACATCAACCATCATAAACAGGGTTTTTTCAATAAAATCTTGCATAAAGTTGGCTGAGTAGTGATTATGACAGGTCTTAAGAGTAAATAATTCATTGGATATAACTGGTACAAATAACCAATTAATACAATACCAATAGCCTACTCTTGGCAGCATTCTTACTCCTCTGTAGGACAGGTAAGAGCCCTGAAATACAACTATTTGGGTGACATGACTGATACCTCATATAGCCTGTCTGCCATTATCATCTGTCAAATTCATTTGGACCTCCAAGAGAAGCATTCCCATACTAATAGCACCACCCACTCTTCCCCTCATCCCATTGGCAGCTTTCACGCAGCTACAAGATGGATGCATAATTCCATTATGGAAGAATTCGGTGACTGGAACATCAATGAGTCAATTGACACTGGATTCCCCTCATCAAATGAAATTGAGATCGAGGATCTCCCTGCTTCCAATACAGATTGCATTGACCTCGATGAGTATCCATGGGCTGGGAAGAGTTTGGGAGAGATAGAGAACATGGCTCCAGTAGGATCACAAAAATCAGGTAAGGTTTATTGTTGCAGCTGTGGTGGGTTGTTCCAGTCCTGTGATGATTCAATTTTTTCTGCAGATGCTTTTGAAACAATATAGAGATTGCACAGGACATCAATGTTCATATATTGGGGAATCATATGATAGTATTCACCGGGAGCTCAGGATGTCATCCGAGAATATATATAATTATGGTTACGCCAAGTGATCATTTGGTGTATATAGTTATTTGTGATGATACTGTGATTACTTTAATTTATACTAAAGAAGTCACTCAATTTTATCTTATATAGGCTCTTTCTTAATGCAATCAATTGGTCCAAGAGTTTAATAAATACAGACATAAGCAAACATATGCTACATGTTTCTTATGGACTCAATCTAGCCTCAGCTGGAGTAACAAGGAGAGCCAAAGGCTTGTAATTCAAGCAAGTTGTCAGGTTGTATTTTAATATGAGCTTTTTCACCCGAAGCAGTAAAACTGTCACCATGTTGCACTAGATAGGGTTTTGTTTTTGCTAGCGGGACATGTATAAGCTCTTGGAACAAGTTGTACTATAGATTACTTGATTCTGAGAGTGAGACAGAAAATGGGAAATGGGATAGAAGATTTGTGATTATTATTATTCTGATACATGTTTTTATTATATAGTAAATCTATCTGCCCACATCCCTTCCCAGAGATGTGTTAGCATTGACATATCAATAACAATGCACATGTGACTCGAGTGTAGTACCCATGTGACTCGATACATATGTGACATATATTCTGTGTATGTGGTAATAATTGAGTGAGAAAGAAATGGGAATTGTTTCTGATGTTGGGGATAATGCCTGTAAGCATTGAATGCAGGGTCACGTTGATGCTCCATGTTGTAAAAATAAAGTACACTTGACACAACATCAGAGTAACTGCCTATTGTTCTTTATTGTTCTCCTGATTAGTCACAATCTGTGCCTGAACTAAAGACTATAAGTAGTTTACATGTATTATCTGCACTTCTTCAGCTCTTATGGTGAACTCACATGTTGCAGGCTTACTTTGCCAATAGAGTTGCCTTTACAATAGGTTATAGGCCCCGTCTGAATGCTCACCCAGCTTGAACACTGGATACATAGCCTACTTGACACCTTGTTCAGTCCATGCTCACCTCCATCCTATGCTGTGTCCAACACCCTACAGGTCTCTCACTTCAGTCGAGAAGTTTGACAGGACCAACTGGGAGGACTGGCTCCACCAGCACATGGATGGCATACGGCGAGGAACACCAAGTTTTGATCGCTAGTAAACAGCACAGGTATAGTACTTGCACTCACCACATTTGCCTCTGTTCCTTTGTCACCCACTCTCCACACCTCTTCTCTGGGCGATCTATTCGGAGAGCATGCAGCTCTACGTTGCAAACCTTCCCCATTGTTTTGACACCACCGGGCTTTCACCAATGGGTTTGCCACCTGAACTGCATATTCAACGGGGTTTTCCACACGCATCCAACTGTTGCAACTGCCAGAGGCATTGGCTCCTGTAGGCTACACCAGCCTGACAAACACCGTCCTCAATACCACACTTGCCTGCATCCTGCTCTCCATTGTAGTGCATTCTCACCCTCTACACATGCTACTGCCACACCGTACCCACACCCTGGTCTACTCTCACCATCATTCACACCTATGGCACCCTCGTTGCACATTGCAATTAGCACCTGCCCCTGCGGCATCCGACATTAACAGCAGACATATCATTGACGACATCAAGTAACTGGCATATCATGCAAGACTAGCGCAGCGAGAGGCATGACCAGGAAAATGAGAAAACTCACAAGCAGAACTGGGACAAGAATGCAGATGCACACTTGGATGATGCCCTGCATACACATTGTCAGCGCACACCTGAGTCTACGATCTCACTCACCGTCCTCCACAGTGAAAACTGCTGGCACACTACACAACATCCTTTCGCCATCTTCCAGCCTCTCTCCATGTCATCCATCAACGCCATTCCACATGAGGCAAGACAGCATGCTATCCTTCTCAGAATTGGCTTTTTGGTCCCTGCCCCTCGGAGTCCTCATTGCTTGCTGTCTATGGACATTCACCAACAAGTGGTTCTATCTCCACATCTTTTTCAGTGCCTTGTTGCTGAGCACATCATTATAATTGACTGGGTGAATGGATACCAGGCAACAAATGATACAGCCAAATTCTGAAGGTGGTGTCACTGCATTCAGTGATCCACACATGCGCATGGTCCTCTAATCCTGCGCATTTTTGTCCTATTGTTCTGGCAAGCATGACATGTTTTTTGCCGCATCCCTACCTGGCATCCCCACTCCTCTGAGTTTTGTCTTGACTCTTGCCGGGATGCGACTGACATCATACATGAATGCAAAACTGCAAACGCTACCAAGAGAAGCAGGACCAATGCACAGCACACCTAAATGCAGCCATTGATCCCACACGCTCCCCATTAAGTGACATGATGCTGGCAACATGTACAACCCCACTCTTTCTCTGTCCAATCGTTCTGATTGAGGGGGAGATTCAGTCAAGGGACAATTCAACCAGGTCCAACATCGGTTACTCATGCCATAAATGACAATGGCTACACACCAGTTTGGTCCAACACCAGTCACACATACCATAAATGACAATGGCTACACATCAGTTCACACTGAGATACACTCATCCATGAGTTACACTTACCACTATGTGACACACCTGATGCCAACTTGCCATGTCAAAAGCGAGGTCAGCTACATGGTTGCTCACAACCACCCATGACACAGGCCAGACATCAACTCATCACGACACATGAGGTTGATCACACAGCGGCTCACTAGTGCGATGCCAGCTACACATTCCAGCTTGCCTTCTATGTGACACACTGCTTGTCGATTCGCTATGACATGCAAAAGCGACTATGCAGGAGCTCACAGGCCCAATGCTGCTCACATAGCAGCTTACCACTATTAGTGACACAGACCGGACACCGGCTCGCTATGACATGCAAGGCTGCTTACACAGTGGCTCACTACCACACAGGACATCATTTCACTGACTTGCCATGATACATGTGACACTGGTCACACACCAAGCTTGCCACTACGTGCAATGTCAGCTGCATGTCACCATGTAAGGCTGTAGCTCAGACCTGCCAATTTCTCAATTGTGGGGGAGAATTATGAAACAGAGATTCAAAACACTTGAGTAATCTACAGACACCTTACAGCTAAACACAGCAACCCAATACACCTCACATAGCTTCACCTATTGCAATGCAGTGCATCCTATTTGACTGCTCACCTTCTCATGTGTCTGCAGCGTGCTGTCGCCACACCTGCACACACCACTTCCAGCGCAATGCATCTGAGTCATCTCTACCTGCATTCCTATATGTCTGGAGAACACTGCTGCTGCTGCATCTACCAATGTCGCTTATTTGTAGCGCACTTATTAACATGACCTCTGCCATCACCCTGTCCCACCACTGCCATGCACCACCGTGGCAAGGCTCACTGTTCAGAGAGAGCCAGACATCCAGTGTGTGTACGAGCTGCTTAGCCAGCACATACAGTGTTGCTGCCATACACCAGTAGCACTGCATTCACCTACCAAAGTCCATCCCAAATTCTCTCTGGTGTGGCCTCGCTATCACACAGTAGAGGCCTACCATGCCCAATGGAAACTGTATGTGATATCAGCACCGGCAGCCACCTTACCAAATCACATCGGCATATGGCACCTGCATGGTCCTACACGCCAGCCCATCACTGTATGCAACGTCGGCCACATGCCACCTCACTACCACATGCAATGTCAGCCACACACTGACTTGCCACCACATGCCTACTTACCACAACAGGCAATATTGGTCACCACCGCTTGCCCCCACATTCAAGCAATGTCACCATTACCAGCAGCTCTACAGCCCACACCTCCAGCTCACACAACTCTACTGCATGCAGCCTGGACATTGCCGCCTCTCAAAAATGCATCCTCTTCATCGAGGAGTGCAGTCTCTACCTGCCTCATGCACCACATCCTTTTGTGCTGCCCTGTCTACAGCTGTTTGTGCTGGCAACTGTTCGTGCTCACAGCCCTTTACGCTCGCAGCCATTCATGCTTGCAGCCCTTTATGCTTGCAGCTGTTTGCACTCGCAGTCCTTCACATTCCATTCGTGCTCGACATAACATACAAGGCCATATGGGAGTGAAGCACCGTGGGCATACACACTAGCCCAGATGTGACCTGAGAAACACAAAGAGCCCACCAATACTCAGCTTGTGTCCCCATTATGCTCTCACTGCCATACCTGCTCACCCCACTTCTGTGTGATACATCCCGGCCACTTCTGCATGTTCTACCACTGCCTCTGTCTGCATGACATGCACCACCACCATATGCATCTTCCTCTTGCATCCCACTTGCATTTTTGCATGACATTCTCTTGTGCTCCACACAGCATGATCCTTCATTCCTATCCATATCAACTCCAGCCTCTATAATCTTCAAATGGGTTTCCTGGACTTGATGTTGCCTCAAGTGAGGGGGAGTGTTGTAAAAATAGAGTACACTTGACACAACATCAGAGTAACTGCCTATTGTTCTTTATTGTTCTCCTGATTAGTCACAATCTGTGCCTGAACTAAAGACTATAAGTAGTTTACATGTATTATCTGCACTTCTTCAGCTCTTATGCTGAACTCACATGTTGCAGGTATAGTAGTCAATATACACTAGCTCTTATGCTGAACTCACATGTTGAGGCTTACTCTGCCAATAGAGTTGCCTTTACAATACTCCGGTTGGTAAAGCTAAGGGAGTTTGTAATCTCAGATTGCTAGCTAAGATGATGGGAATATAATAGTCTCAGTCAGCAATGACTGAGACAATATAAGAAGCAAATATCTAGGCAGATATAACTCAGTGAATTGCCCTTTCACTGAGGTATGTACCATTATATTTATTATCAGACTGTGTAAGCTAAATTCTATCTGTAGCTACTTGTCTCTAGGTATGATAATAGCAGTACTCAGTGAATTACCCTTTCACTGGGCTACTTGTCTCTAGACTACTGCGCCCATTACAACATCTGAATCCATAACATAAGCCTACACTCCCGGTTTGCACTTCGAAACATCAATTTCACTCCTCTTTAAGCTTGGTTGCTGTGCAATGCGCGCCGACTTCTGACACCCCGTTTCACGATAGTTACGTCATTCTTGTCTCTATTTCCAGCTCTCCATCATCCTTCTCCGATATTTCCCTCTTCCAACATCCCCACAACCCCACCGGCACACTCAGATCAGGGATAAACGCGCCATAGAGGCTATTAAATGAGAACATCAAGATATCTTAATGTGACGTCCAAAGATGGATGCCAATCTCAAATATAGAGCAAATATTCTGCGCTACTCATTTGACAGTTTTGCCAAGGATATGAAATGGATGGGCTTCCATACTACGTAGACTCCTAGTACCAGAACGGATCCATATCTTTCATTCAAGGTATTGTTCTCAGAATCTCAAGATTCGTCTGAGCTGGAATCTCCATCACAGGGGCAGAGGCTTTATTCCACCCAGGATGTTCCATTCTTCAAGTTTCATGGCCAAAATAACGGTGAGTAGCATTTTTGCCGTCACCTGCATGATATCACTCCCCGTGAATAACACTGACAATCTCTTGGGATATTGATGGAAGTATGAAGAACGAAAATGAATAAAATTAAAATAAAACAAGGTTGAAGCGTCATTACCACCCCCGAGGAAGAGCCCACTCAATCCCTTTCCCCGACTCACGATCACCCATTTGTTCGGCTCCTCGCCTATCCCACAAAGCTAAGACGTAGAGCTGATCACGATTCATCGGCACCAATCTCCATGGGAGAATTCTGACAATTTTCGACCATGACATTCTTAAATATCGGTATCATGATATTGAACCCGATCCTGAGAGAAGCCAGCACCCAAGTATTATGTTGATGTCTGGTTGAGAAATGGCATGGTGGATGACAATGGTGGGGGCATTCAATTACAGCTTTTCAAATTTGAAATTCGAGCGTCACCCGGGTGCGCATTGACCATTATATTTTATGAGAAAATTGGTGGGATTGGTGCTCTTTTTCCTGCCATTGAAGAACACTTTCTCACGATGGCAGAGCTAGGTATAAGCAAGACAAGGTTATATATCAAAGACGACCTGTCGATCAGGACAAAAAAAACATAAGTGTTCGTATCGACATGGTCGTAATCATATGATAATGACGACGAGCAAGCTGAGGTGGGGGGAGTGTTGAGGATAGAGAGCGATCCTCATGTAATATCTTTCTTTTTATCCTAACTCTGATTGGGTAGATTAGTCATGACAGGTGTACAAGTGTCTTATTCTCTTGAGATGTATACGAGAGTTATAGTAATATATATGGACAGTGTGGGAGATATGGATTAGAAAGAAGGTTCATTGAGAAACTTGTCTTATATCCCATGTGGGGTAGCTGATGAATGTTAAATGTTGGACGTTAAAGCAGGAAGTGTATGTGACAAGATTAAGAGCCTGGAGTGTAGAGTACCGATTTATAGAGACTTTTCTGTCAATTTATGCAGACCACAACAATAAACTTGAATTTCCCTCATATCAGACTGATAGACAGGAGCAAAGTGTGATTCCAAGTTGTTTTACACTACATCTATATCAAAGAGTTAGGGAGTTTCAAAGTGCTATTCCGTCTCCACCTCATTAGCGACATAACACTGAAATTCGGGTCAGTAGGCAAGGTGAAATCTATTGTCTCATGCGTACATCCGCGTTGACACCACGCTTCAAGTATGTGGGTGAGTGGAGGAGCCTCCACGCGGCGCGCATCGAATAGCGCGTCCAAAAGCGCTACAGACTTGCAGCGCCGGGACACGAGCTCGAACCACCCCCTTTCAAACGCCTCTTTGCCCATTGACAGAGGTCGTGAAGGTGCTCGCGCCATGCACACGCCTCGGCTACATCGCATTCTGGCCCGTTCGGACCTTGACAACCAGTGGTGCCATCTCCAGCAACCTCAGACCCTCCGCTGTACCCGCCCTAGCTCACTTTGACCTTGCCGCCCGCTGGAATCACTCGCACCTTGCCACGCCGACAACCAAGAAAGAATTCATCGTGGTCGGCGCGTTTCGAACCTCGCGTAAATCCAGCAAGAACAGGAACTTCCTCATCGTTACTAAGTTCCAATCTCTAACCTCATGCAAGAAAACAACCTCAAATATCTTTCGAGAACACCCTATTGAAGAAAACCATATTACGATTCGCTCGACATGTATCAACTCTCTCCCCCAATCCCCAACAAAAGGTCCTATATCGCGAGGCGCGAGATGCTTGAGGTAAGTGCATGCCTCAGCTCCGGTCAAGAGATTGAGATATATACACTATGTGCCTAGAACAAATGTATATTCAGTCAGACCAAGCTTAACCACAACATGGAGAAGTTACTTGAAACCAATGTGCTGAGGTGCCAACCGATTGATGAAACTGTTGTTTGGCTTACTCCTTCAGACATCTATCACGATCCACTAGGATGAGGTGAGTTGAATTGACCGGGTGAACTCAGGTATGCGGCTATGACTACGGATTGAGTGCCACTGGTTTGTTAGTAGCAGACGGTTCAAGCTTCTCCCATCTTCTGATATTTCACTTTTTGTTCAACGTTAGGTGGAGGCCTCCGTACACATTCAAAGAGTCCTATCCTGAATTCCTACAACATCCTGTTCCTGAAAGTAGTTTAAGGTTATTAGGTTGAGATCGGAGCTCTGGCACGACGCAGAGGAATCTCTGTTCGTTGTAAGGCCATCTCCAGTACTTGATATCATGTTTCATGGATGGCGTCCATCGCGTTCCTGCCTCTACATATCATCTGTCCTCAAGCGAGACCGTGCCAGGAACACTATCCAAATGGATTGCAATAACATCCATTCCTGGCACCCAGCCATGACTCTCATAAAGCTTGGACTTTCTGCCTCTGTCCATCAGCCTCTTATTCCAACACACGACCCGGTCCTTCTCAAAAATCACTCACCAAATGTCCTCTCGAGGGAGTAATCGAGTCTTAATCCAGGAGGAGACGGATGCGTGAGTACCCTAGACTGTTCAGTTTCGAGGAAATTGATAATCCGGACAGTTTCGCTGTGCAATATTCTACGATTGCTGCGTTGAGTAAGCTCAGTAGTAATTCTATGTGGACCTCGTTTTGATCTCACTATTTGGAATAGCACTCTTGGTTTATGACACACTCCTCACATTACATTATGAGAGAAAACATATCTGGAGGAAGAAGCTTAGATTAGGATCAGTCCTGTATATTTTGGCTCGCTATCCACAGGTCATCCTCTTCATGATCCTCTCAATAATTATGATTTTCGTCCCAAATTTATCCATCAAGGTGAGTAGTTCTATGTCATGGTTCGCAAAGAGTTCACATTCATACCTGTCCAGTAAGACCCTGATGATGTTTAACACAGAATCTAATGTCAACACAGTACATGTAATGACTTAGTTTACTTTACTGATAGTGTTGGTATTCTAGCACTTCTTGGAATCCAAGGTGACAATGGCTCTAATTTTCCATTCGCAAATTTATTTATCTATTCTACCAGGGCTTTTAGTAGCACGGGCATATGCCATTTCCAAGTTTAAGATACTGACTACTTTGGTGCTTGGTCTTTTACTTATTGGCATTACTGGGTGTTACTTGGTATGTATTGCATGCTCTCACTTTGTGATGACTAATAAAACTTGATCTGCACTGCATAGTTTTTTGCAAAAATAAACAACTGTGCACCAACTGAGGTGGACCTGAACAAGAGTCACTTGTGAGTTATGTTGGTTGTATTCCTTCACATCGCATGTCTATTCACATGATTTTCAGACGTGAAGCTTCCTCTGTTTCAATTTTGTGTTACTGCTTATACATTGTCTAGTGAACGCTATTGAAGATGCCATACTCATCTTTTTCGACACAGTTGTCGTTACAGTGACGCTTTCCAACTCCCTGGAACACTTGAAGGAGTTGAGAGAGTTGAGAGAATTGCACACCAAGTCACTAACTCAGGTGTTCGTTGAGCAAAGTATGTATCTCAGCGGTATAATACATTGTGACTAATTATTACAAAGGTGTACTACGATATGGGTATCTAATCTTTAATTGTTATTCCAAATCCGCCTCTTATCCACAGTCAGGTTCGTGCTCACAATAACCTTAACAGCAACCATCCTAAATAAGGTATTTCTCAATTAAATCTTCCATAACGTTGACTGAGTAATGATTATGACAGGTCTTAAGAGTAAATGCTTCATTGGATATAACAGGTGCAAATAACGAATTAACAAAATGTCAATAGCCTACTCTTGGCCAGATTCTTAATCCTCTGCAGGACAGGTAAGAACCCTGAAATATGACTATTTGGATGACTTGACTGATACCTCATATAGCCTGTCTACCATCATCATCTGTCGAATTCATTTGGACCTCCAACAGAAGCACTCCCATCTTAATGGCACCACCCACTCTTCCTCTCATCCCATTGGCAGCTTCCATGCAGCTACACGACGGATGCATAATGCCATTATGGAAGAATTCGGTGACCGGAACATCAGCGAGTCAATTGATACTGGATTCCCCTCGTCGAATGAAATTGAGCTCGAGGATCCCCCCGCTTCCAATACAGATCGCATTGACCTCGATGAGTATCCATGGGCCGGGAGGAGTTTGGGAGAGATAGAGAACATGGCTCCAGTGGGATCGCAAAATTCGGGTAAGGTTTATTTGTTATTTCAGCTGTGGTGGGTTGTTCCAGTCTCTGTGATGATTCAATTTTGTTTGCAGATGCTGTTGAAACAATTTAGAGATTGACCAGGACATCGACCTTCATATATCCGGGAACCAGGAGTACTATGAGTATTCACTGGGAGCCCATGATGTCATCCTAGAATATATATAATTATGATTGTGCCAACTTATCATTTGATGTAAATGGTTGTTTGCGATTATACTGTGATTACTGTAATTGGAATAGCACTTTGAAACTCCCTAACTTTTTGATATAGATGTAGTGTAAAAACAACTTGGAACCACACTTTGCTCCTGTCTATCAGTCTGATATGAGGGAAATTCAAGTTTATTGTTGTGGTCGGCATAAACTGACAGAAGAGCCCCTACAAATCGGTACTCTACACTCCAGGCTCTTAATCTTGTCACATACAGTTCCTGCTTTAACGTCCAACATTTAACATTCATCAGCTACCCCACATAGGATATAAGACAAGTTTCTCAACGAACCTTCTTTCTAATCCATATCTCCCACACTGTCCATATATATAACTATATACTGTAATTTATTGTTTGGAATATTGTGAGTTCGCACCACAACATATCATGTGACATGTCTGCATTACATTAGTTACGCTGTAGCTAAAATTGTCCCTTGTCGAATTGTAACCATCACCCGCGTTTCATACTGCGTGCTTCAGGGGAAATTCAACATAATTCGACCACACCCGTATTGGATGACTCGAGTGTACTGACTCATCCTCTTACTCACCTTCTTGAAAACTGCAAAACCATACTTTGTCCGAATTACCCCTGTTATGTCTGAAGACTGTGATCTAACATTCACTGCCCTTATCCATGGGAACTATGCAGAATGGGAGATATGAATGGAAGCAGACTTGGTGGAATGAGGACTGTGGGAATATGTTTTTGGGATGGTTGTGAAACCAGAAGGTGATACGGTTGGTGCCAAGAAGGCCATTGCAGAGTATGAGATGAAGATGAGGCAGACCAGGGCCAGGATGGATCTCGATCCAAAGAAGGTCTGGGCAGAACTACAGCATGTCCATCAGGCTCAAGGCTTTGGTTCGAAGCTGGCTATGCAGCATGCATTCATTAATGCAAGGATGAAGATCAACAAGTCTCAGGAGGTTGTGGAAACCATGGCATTGTGGATTGGCAGGGTGAAAGGCATGCATTTTGGACTAGAGGCCATTGGAGTGGATGTGACCAACGACAATGTTATCCTCATGCTCATGAATGGACTACCTATGGTCTACAACCAAATCATCATCATGTTGGATGCCACTCATCCAGAAGATATCACACTCGAGAATGTTATCACTCGGCTTGCAAATGAAGAACAATGACAGGAGATTGAGGTTGTCAAAAGGGAAGATGAAAAGGTCAAACTGGGAGAATCCACACTTGTTGCCAAGAAAGGACATGATGTCTCAGAGATTGTCTGTTTGTTTGTGGGAAGAAAGGTCACTTTCGCTCTCAGTGTCCAGTGTTATGGCCCATGCCACCAATAAACCCACATTAATCTCCACAATCACCTGCACCATTTCTGGGACCTTTCTGACCGCTCAAAGCCTGAACAACTGCTTTTCAAATTCCGTTGTATCAACCCGAGGTTCCACATTTCCAAACCTCTGAAGATTCCAAAGCCAAGGTTCCGCTCCTTTGATAAATGACGTGCAGGATCATCACGTACCTCACTCCCTTGTTCTTCATTCTGTATTGCCCCTTGTACTCTCTTCCCCCCCTTGTCTTTACTCAGCAAAAGTTAGTACAAAGACTAGATACATGTATATAAGTCACCAGTCGACTGGACTATTCACCAGTATGAATATTGACTTAATTCTGCATCATATTTTCCGATTCAATTCCAGTAAACTTTCTGACTTTCCAAAATTAGGGACAGATGATTTAGGAGGGCACAACACATAAGTTGAAGCCAAGTCCCTGCGACCTCAAACCACTCAAACCACCCTATACCGTGAACAGTCTTAGACCCCCTGGTGCTTCCTGTCTCTCCACCCCTTTCCAATTCCGATCGTGAACCCGTGACCTCTAGTCCCTCCACCTCTGGAGTACAAACCCCCCCTTGGAAATCATTCAGAACCTCCAGAAACCCTTCCAGAAACCTCTAGCTAAGCACCTAACTCATGTGGTGCTTCACTCGAGAAGGTGTGTTAGGAATATTGCAAGTTTGCACCACAACATATCATGTGACATGTTGTTAAATCTGCATGTCAGCGCTTAGCTAGAGGCTTCTGGAAGGGTTTCCAGAGGGTTCCAAATGGTTTCCAAAGGGGGGTTCATACTCTGGGGACAGAGGGGCTAAAGGTCACGGATTCAGGATCGGAATCAGAATGGGGATGGAAAGATGGGAAGCACTGGGGGACTTGGAATTGTTCACGGTATAGGGTGGTACGAGTGGTTTGAGGTTGCAGGGACTTGGCTTCAACTTATGTGTTGCGCCCTCCTCGATCATCTGTCCCTAATTTTGAAAAGTCAGAAAGTTTACCGGAACTTAATTGGAAACTATGACACAGAATTAAGTCAATATTTGTACTGGCGAATAGTCCAGTCAACTGGTGACTTATATACATGTATATAGTCTTGTACTATCTTTTGCCAACTAAAGACAAGGGGAAAAGAGAGTACAAGGGGCAATATAAAACGAAGAACAAGGGAGTGAGATACATGATGATCCTGCATGTCGTCATCAAAGGAGCAGAACCTTGACTTTGGAATCTTCGGAGGTTCGGAAACACGGAACCTTGGATTGATGCATCAGAATCTGGAAAGTGGTTAATCAGGCTTTGAGTGATCGGAAAGGTCCCGGAAATGGTGCGGGTGGTTGTGGGGTTTAATGTGGGTTTATTTGGCAGCATGGGCCATAACACATGTCTGCATTACATAAGTTATGCTGTAGCTAAAATTTTCCCTCATTGAATTATAGCCATCACCCGTGTTTCGTACTGTGTGCTTCAGGGTAAATTCAACATTTATACTAAATAAAGTCACCAAATTTCATCTTATGTAGGCTCTTTCTTAAGGCAATCAATTGGTCCAAGAGTTTAATAAATACCAAAATAAGCAAATATATACTTAATGTTTCTTATGGATTCAATCCAGCCTCAGCTGGAGTATCAGGAGAGCCAAAGGTTTAGAAATCAAGCAAGTCATCAAGTTGCACATTGTTGTGAATGTGAGCTTTTTTACCAGAAGCGTCACCATGTCATGCTAGATAGTATAGTTTTTTGATCGTTTTTGCTAGCATGACACATATGAGTCTATAGTGCCATTCTGCACTTCAAAACATCAATTTCACTTCTCTTTAAGCTTGGTTGCTGTGCAATGCATGCTGACTTCTGACACCCTATTTTACATCTGCAGCTCTCCATCAACCTTCTCCAAGATTTTGCTCCTCCAACATCCCCACAAGCCCACCACACACACACACACTCATATTGAGGATATATTACTAAGAAATTGTGCTCTCAAAGATAAATACACCATTGTTAGAACCAACGGATTTTTCTTAGTAATTATACACATTTTCCTGGTCATTTCAAGATTAAAACCCGAATATTTCACCCAATTCTATTCCCCTGAAGGGGAAACTTCTCACAGGGTTCAAAGACATTGCAAAGGACCTGCAGGAATATTTTCGTGATTTTAGGGACATTTCTGGATGAATACCACCTACATGGTCTGGTGCCTGACCCAAGGATCAAA